>BMAW01076405.1:822121-851410 GCA_019974015.1 Nephila pilipes | reverse complement strand
GTATTGTTCAACCAAAAAGATACTAGCTTCAACAAAATCATGAAACAAGAGAAGCAGTAGTTCGACCTGATGAAAATCCATCACCAAACATTATAAACACATGTGAGCTTTTAAAACAATTGCTACAACGTGCCAGCGAGAGAGACTTTTCTGCAGCCAGATTGACTAAAGTCACAGCTTAGAACGAACTGAGTGATAAAAGTATAAATTGCTTATCTTTCTGAAATCCTATTTAAAATGAATACTAATTATTATATATTTTTGTATTTTTTAGCTCATATATAAGCAAACATTAATTTCATTAGTACGTGATCCTTATTTTTGCCACAATTATTATTTTTATTTGAAAATAACTTATTTTAAGTAATTTTATGAAATTTTGATTATTCGGAATCTCGGAACGATAATTACATTCTCTTGAGGATTTTCTGGACATTCCTGGAGAATGGAAAACTTAAAATCAGAAACCCTAATACATACTGTGTGTGACATCTCTCTATTTTAACCTTGAAGTAAATATTAACGACTTTTGTAGAGCATCTTAAATTTGAGAGAGGAAACGAAGACATCTTCCGTTGTATACGTTAAGCGAGATGTTTTATTTCAAGAATAATTTGATTTAATTTTCTTCTAGTTGGCTCATCTATTATATTGAAGCACCATCGAAAAATAGTTCAGAATAATCCGTATTACATAAAAAAAGCAGAGCAAAATTAGCTCATAAATATTTACAAATGGTTAACGTCGGTTTATATACCCAGAAAATAAGGATGTCTCGGAATTCTGCTTAGGTTGCAAATAGAAAGGACTTTGGATACTTGTACCACACTCACACGACTTTGCATAGCGAAAGTGATGTTTGCAGTTAAAAAACGCTTGAAAGTAGTTCCGTAAGACTTGGTTGAATGTTTTAAATAGAATAGGCGTAAAAGAGAAATAAATTTAAAAAAAAGAAATATATGTTAGCCTCAATGCACATCACACACACACACACACAAAAAAACACACACATCAATATAACACACATCATTCACACATCTCAATAACATATTAATATATATATATATATATATATATATATATATATATATATATATATATATATATATATATATATTATGTGTGTGTGCTTGCTTAAATCTTAGAAATGTTACAAATTTGTAATTTGACTTAAAAATTAGAGATAAATTTACAAAACCAATTATATCTTTATTTCTTACATATTATTTATTTATAACAGTAAGAAAACATAGTTAACCATAGAAAATATCTTGTAAGTTAAATGGAATACATTATCCGTATTAATATATATCTGGAAATTAAAGAAAATAAGAACAGTTTTGTAAGAAGTAGCCCTGCAAGTTCTTCCCGTGTCCATAAAAACACTCTTCTTCATTGATACATTTGGATTTTGCATGATGTCTTTACTATCTTCAAGCCATCCTTTCTTGTGTCAGACATAAATTCCTCCACATTGGAAAAATGACGAAAATTATACAGTCCTACGCAGGCTGAGCAATCCAATACAGAGACATAGTGGAAGCAAATCTTGACTATTTCGGAGCATTGGAAATATAGATGAAATCATTGTTCATCAGGAATTGTAATATTTCAGCATGTGGTAGCAATATATTCTCTGATGTGCACATTTAGATTTCTAACGTTTCGCGATACCAGCCTATTGAAGGGAAATAAACTCCGAACCACCATTCATCCACCGTCTTGCTGTCGACTGAAAATATGACATAGATAGAATTAATATTTAACACAGCCATCGGAACCGCTAAAGTTCCTTTTTTTTCGAAATTGAAGATGTCTAAATAGCATTTGTCAAAAGAGGATATATGAATATGTGACCCTCCAATCTTTAAAATATTTGATGCTTCTTAAATTCATCAAACACTTTTGAAATTTCCGATTGCCCAGTATTTTACATTCTATTTTTCTAAGAATCGCATTCTTCAAAACATGAAGGCCTGTTACATTCATGAACTACGATTATTTTTAGCGAAGTAACCGGCTTATGATTTCTACTTTCGACCCTTATATTTTCTCTCGCAGCTTTCCATTGAGAGAATTTGCTTCATATTTTTCTTCTCCTGATATTATTCGATAAATACTACATTTCGACATTTTCAGAATTAATGCAGTATCAGACTTACCTTCCAATTTTATTTCTATAATTCAGTAACCTCATCCGGAGTAATATTTCTTGCTTTCAGCACTTCGAATTTAAATGCTGAGATGTTGCATTGACTTAAAATTCCTGTTTATGGCGACACTTGCAAAGTTTGCATATTGCCGATTTATTATATAATAATGGATTAAATTTCTAAATTTTGGGAAACGCAATTTTTAATTTTTTTGCTTTATATATGTAGTTAAAGGATTCAAACAATTTTTATACTAAAGATTTTGTCTTTAATTCTTCTAAGCTTTTTTTTTCTTTCCATTTTTGTGAATGCTTTATTTAAAATTTCATTAGCATAAATCTTTGTTACCTTAACTTTTAGCTCGTGCTGTATATATACATACTGAGTGAGAGGGAAAGCTTCCTGAAAAGTCGCAACCATTTTTATTGTTATCCTCACTTAACAAATGGTAAAGAAAGCAAACTTGTGACATTGGGCTATTCGCGGTTTCTCTTCACTAACCTTGGGGACTTTCAATTGAGATTGATTGCTTTCGCTAAACAACCTTTGCCCAACCAAAAATGAAACGTGATACATAAAGTTAGTATGTAAAGCAGTTAGGAATGAAGTGAAGTTGTTAGGTTTGGAAATATATAAACTACGACTGAAAGTAGCAAGGGGATCTGAGAGAGACGCTGTAGGTGAGATGAGGTGAAGCTGAAGTGTCAGATAAGAGAAAGGAGGAATTAAAGTCTATAGTAGAGGGTTCGGGCAAGGATTGCTGTAGAAAGATTCGGCCTAGTGTTTTCAACAGTTGTTCCAGAATCTGAGTTGCAGTCGAGGAAGGACTATTGGTAAGAGGCTGTTAGATTACTATTGGTGGGTTGAACTAAGGTATTAGAAAGTTTACCCGAGAGAGCACAATCTCTTCTGTTATAGTAAATATATACTAATAAATTGTGAAAGTTGTTTTGGTGATTCTGTAATTATTTGTGCCGTAGTGTTTAATAATTGAATCTAGTGATGGCACAAGAGGACGCCCGGGTCGCTTACCATTCATAAAGACTTATCATACTTACCATTCATAAAAACTCCTACCTAAGAAATATTTTTCAAACATTGTGTCTATTTCTAACGAACTAAAGTAGAGATTTGGGTAATTTTTCAGGAAAAAACTATGTAAAAACATATTTATGTAGGAAATAGATACAAAATAAATCATCAACACAAAAAATGGAAATTGAGATTTATAATATACTTCAGAAGGTAATTAAATATTATAAATATTTGAAAGACATTACAGATACATTGATATTTTATAAGTCAATAGAAAGTATTATCGAAATAACATTTTAAAGTACCAAATTAATAATATTAAAATTTTAGGACTTTATTTAATTCAAAATAACATTAACCCTCTTTAATTGGGAACGCGTCTGAAGCCGCGCTCTGCAGACATCACTAAATCGTGGAAAGCGTCTTTAGACTCCTGTAATATAAAGATTTTTACATCCTCTGGGAATGCATCTGAAGACGCTGTTCCTTCGGATCTATGCTCAGCATGATTTTGCCATCTAATTCACAAGAGAGGGATTATTAAAATAAGTGTCCCATTAAAGGCGTTAACATAGGAAGAGATAGAGATAATATTTCACCCAACTAATATATTTTTATACAAAATCAGCAATTTTAAGTAATATTAATGTTTAATTTTTCAGAACTTTTTATAAAATTATTAAATATTTGAGAAAATGAGAAGAGAGTCATTGTGAGCAATTATGAATATTTATCAGAGTTTTTCATGCTTTGAAACTGTATTTTTTTTTCCTTTGATGTAAACCAAGAAGAAAAAAAATAATCAAAATATAATTTTTTTATTAATTATTTATCTATCTATTAAGAGATTTGTAAATTTTAGTTCGTTTCTTTAGTAAATTTTATGCTTTCAGTGAATCATTGGTTTTATTAACGTCGCACTAAAAGCAACACGAGGGCTATTGGTGAATGACCTCGAAATTTTGAACTTCAGTCAAGCGAAGAGGGAAATATCTGAGCTGGCACCTCCCTCTTCTAACCTCCACATTACGCCTTGGGAAGACTTAGAGCTTCGGCAGATTTAAAGAGTATCAGTCCCCGCTATACAGCAGGACTTAAGTAGCATCAAAGTTCAAACCCAGGACTCGATGAAAACCACAGGCCGTAAGTCCACGACCATAAGGTTACCGTCGTCACCTATGCTTTCAAATAAATGACAACAACATCCATTTAACGTTAATTTATTTTTAAAAAAAGTATTGTGTTCTTTTTGTTTCTTCTTTCTACCTACTTCTTTTTTGTTTTTTTCCCGTGACCACTGTAGCCTAGTGCTCTTGGTCGCGGATGTCTTTATTTCTTCAAATCTTGGTTTCGACTCCTGATGTCACTAAAAACCCGTCATGAAGTGGGGCTGATGCGCGTTGAATCTCGTCGAGGTATCAAGTCCTCCCGAAAGCATGGTGTGAAAGTTTGTAGGAGTTGGCATTTCAGGAGTCGTCGTCGTCATTTGACTGATGTTCAAAATTAAGAAGTCCATTGCAAATATCCCTCGTGTTACTTCTCAGTTCGACGTTAATAAAACAATCAGTCAATTTGCATTTGCCCTTTCTCCCCAGAAAGGGTTAAGGTTACACTTTTAATAACAGTAATATCAAATATTAATAAATTCTCCTTTTAGTAAGAATACAAGTATTTGAATTTTATAGTGAATTTTAATCTCCTGAAAGAATAGTTCATTAAATGTAATTTAGGAGCTATAAACCATAAAAACAAGTACACAGAATGACGCAAAGAAGAGAATGTATTATTCTAGTTGTGAAACAAAATTAATAATTTTATTACGTCTCAATATAGATATAATACAATTTGAAATTGAATGCAATTTTTTAATGCTTAAATTCTCAGTATTTCTGGATTTTTCGGTTAAATATAATAGTAACCAATATTTCATTTGCAAGGTCAATAACACTGACATCCAACCAAACTTCACTTTCATAACTTCGATTATGAACAGGTAAAAAAAAGACACAAATAAGAAATACAAAATAATTGGGGACAATTAAAATGAATAAAATAATACAAAAATGTACTCTTAGTAATAGAGAAGTTTGCATTAGCTCATGTAAATTATATTTCTTAGCACTTCTGTGTAGCCAGGGTCTGATGCACGTTAAATCTCTCGAGGCCCAAAGTCCTCCCATTGGCGTGGTGTAGAAGTTAGGAGAGAAGGCGCCAGTTCAGGTGTCGTCCTCGTCACTTGCCCGAGGTTCAAAATTACGAGGTCTCTCGCCAATAGCCCTCGTATTGCATCTAGTGCGACGTTAATAAAAAACTAAACTAAAAAAAAGTGTATGCTCCTTAGGAAAATTTAGTTTTCTTATTTTAGTCTTAAATTTAATTGTAAAAAGCAGAAATCCAACATTTATTGATATTTTTGAAAGTCATGAATATAATATTTATAGGAAACTCATCAAGATAATTAATTAAATTGTTTGGAAATCAACTTGGTTTATACTGAAGTATCATTTCCTAAAAGATACTAGAATTTATTTTTGGGAGACTTTTTTAGGGAAACTAGCCCCATTATAGGTGTAATCAATACAAATTTCACTACTGCTGCCATTAAAACTGATATTACTTTGGAAAGATTTCAAAGATGATTGGAAGTTTACAAAACACACTGGTTGTTGAAATTTTTACAATATTTAGGTATGAATTAAATAATTTCTTTATATCGATAAAATTTTTGGTAAAGGAAATAATTTTAAATGTAAACAGTTCGATTTATCTCTAGGGATAAAAAAAAAAACCTTAACAAATCTTATTTTTTCACAAGATGAAATATGTATAAATATTAAAAAATATGGAAATTTTTTAATTATTTCATGAAAAAAGAATGAAAAAGTATTATTTCTTAAACATCATTTAAATGTACTAAGAAAAAATTTAAAAATTGAAATGTATGAAGCTATCCAAGAAGAAAAAAAATTCCAAAACACTTTCAAATTCTTGCTATCTTCTGGAGTCCTAAGGATATAAAAAACGATGAAGTTTTTGCTTCAGTACACCAAACAAGTGAATGAATTGATTTCGTTAAATAAACTGATATTCCCTGTAGTCACCCAATATATACTCTAATACTCACTTCTACAATAGATTTACGGAGTAGTTCTCGCCGGTCATATAGAGGAAGAAGTAAAAGCACTACAGGCTTTCAGTCCGCCAAGTGTTGTTCAATTTCAACGGAAGAGCTGTCCAATTTCGGCGGGGATTTATAGCGCCAGAGTATCAACAACAGCCAGGCAACCACAAAAGCTTCCAAAATACATCCCCCCTGCTTTTCCCTTTTCTTTGCCGGGAGGGATGGAAGGGAGGGTCAAAAAAAGTAGAAAAAAAATCCAGCTTCAGTCCAGGGTAATTTAAGACCGTCTCGTAAAATCCTAAATCCTGATATATGGCGTCCAAGGTACAATTCCGATTCTTGACTTTGTTCTTCTGACTATCGGCGTAGTGAAGGTTTTTCTTTAAAATTGATATTTGGCTTTCCAAATGCTAGTATTTCTTTCCTTTTGCTTCCTTATATATGTAGAAGTCGTAAAAGGATCGAAACTGCACTTATACGAAATCAGATATTAAAATAAATCTGATATATAAAGAATGATAAGAAAAATATAGAAAATATCCGTATGTTTTATCATCAAATGGAAAGTATAGGCTATTTTCATTTTCGCCATTGCCTTTTTGATAAATTTCCAATTATTGTGGGAAGGTAACTTTAGCAAATAAACGTTTTCTTAGAGTTAAAATAGTTAAATATTATTTTTATTAGTGACATAAAAGTATAATATATTGATATTAGATAAATTTCACTACATAAATTGATCTTTAAAAATATATATGTAGAAAATAAAATGATTTTTGTAAAGTAATAACTTATTCAAAACTGATTATAGTTCTTATACATATGCAATGAGGGGAAAAAAAGCAAGATTATTTCATTTTAATGGAAATATTTATTTTAATTATTGCTAAATAAGTTTCATTATATTTTAAGTGACATTTTTCAATTAAAGTCTTAGATTGCATTGGAATTCCCATGATTATTTTGAAGAGACAGAAACTAGAGTAATCTGTAACAGTTAAAATTGTATAAATTGATTGTAAATGTGAGAGATGACGTCCATTATTGTTCATGACTTTATTTCATTTCTTGACACCAGATGATCTGTATACAGTTGAATGAAACTCATGGATTTATAGATGTTTCTGTTCTGCATTTCGCAGAGATTTTAAACTAGTGGTCCTTGAAGATAATCTGGATAGCTTTATTTGTTAATTGAATATCATACATAAATATGTGTTTACAATTGAGAAATAGTTATTGTATTGGTATACTTCAAGATATGTGTACAAGTTTCTTATAGTATTTTTAAATGTACCAAAAAAGAAAGAAAAACGAAAATAAGTTTCAAAGTTGTTTTTTTAATGTATGACATTGAATGTCCAAATCCAATGGTGGGTACGATTGGGTGACCTTGAGACACCCAGCTTCGCTACCTAGTATTGGTGAGCCTCTACAACGTAATAAAAAAGTTCATTCACTAATTTAACAGTTTCAATAATCAAAACTTTAAATTTATTATTCTTTTGATACTAACCGGAATTCAATATGCTTATCATGAATGTGGTGCAGATCCTTTCATGCTCCCGCACCTTAAGTTAAGATCACAAAATTATACTTCTTTTATGATAAACTAACCACATCCGACTTGATACTAAACATGTAATCTGGATCCGTCTAAGTATCTGTTCCACACACATACACACACACACCGATGAACACATCACTTTAATCCTTTAGTTAAACCTTCCAATCTCTCTCTCGCGCGCTTGTTACTAACTTTCCATTTATCTTCCGTAACTGGATCATTCAACCTCTTGTCCGTCTATAATCTCCTATCTTACTATAAATCCTTGTATTAAACTCACCGCAGTGTATAAATGCTATAGCATCAATATTACTCACTACATTTCAATATTTTTATTTTAATTTACAAAAGACATGGCTCATTCACAAGATGAGGTTCTCAAATCAAATAACATGGTATGAATGCTTCAAGAGATTTGTAGAAAGGAAAAACATGAGCGAACTCTATTATAATTGTTTAGATAAAAAAAAAAAATTTTAATTTCAACACATGTTTTGAAGTATTCATTTTTTTTTTAAATTGACGTTTATATATAAAGATAGTTACAACACGTGAAATAATATCAATTTCTTAAATTTGTATTACGTGCTTTGTTTTTCTAAATATAGATCTCTAACGGTTGTAATTTATAATTTTTTTTAAAAAAAAATTAGGATTAGTAGCATTTAATGATTCAGTTTTTTTTTTTTTTTTTACTTTCCTGTAATGCTTTTTATCTGAAAATATAATTTTTTGAATGATAAATATTTGGAATTTTGGGGTTATTTTTAAAAAGCTTCATTGTCTTTGATATCATTTTTGTATAATTTCATTGTTTTATGACGTCAATTGATTACCATTTTTAACTGAGAAAATGTGTGCACTGTTCCCTTTTAAAAATACCCATCATCATTTGCATCACTTTTGCATTATTTAATTTTTAAAATTTAATTGATGATCTACAAAATAAATAACAGAAACTCATTATCTTATGTATTTGAACTGATAACATTTATAAATTTAATTCAAATATCTGTGCATATTCAAATTTCATTTTCATCATCAAAGAAACTCTTTGAAAAATAAGAGAAGTAAAATGTACCCAAAGCAGTGATTAAATCCCTTGTCAACTAAACAATTTTAAAACAAAAACAATTTAAATTAATGAAATTCCAGGATATATATTTTAACATGAAGGAAAAAAAATTAAAATGTAATATGGGAAGAAGAACAAACTTTTACCTTTACATGTTTTATCTGACAAAAAAATATCAAACTTTTCCTTCTTATTATAGAAAATAATTTCTTTTTAAAGTCAGTTCTGTAAAATAAACACAGAGTGAATGATTAAATCCCAAGTCAACTAGCCGATTTTAGAACAAACATAAGTTAAATTAATGAAAATCAAGAACAAATATTTTCTTGTGAAATTAAGATAAAAAAGTATATGTAAGAAAAAGAGAAAATTTATTTTTCTGCTTGTTTCATGGGATTCTCGATTACATGGAAGTACCAAAAGTATTATAGCAGTTTAAACCAACTTAGTTATAATTTTAAAGGGACATAGTATCCAAAGACCTATTTTAACAATCTGATATTCATGAGAAAAAGTTTATATTCACCATATTTGAGCATACATAAAATAGGCATCACAGAAAATGAACTTCATTTTCATACGAACAATTATTTTTCAAATTATTATTGTTTTTCAAAATGTTTCAGTATTTGAAATTTCTACTTCTATAAACTTTAATATTTTTAAACGTTTCTTTTTTAACAGAGAAGTGTTTCTCAAAGTGTTATTAGTAGTTATTCATTTTTTCTACCAGAATCTACAAAAAATGGTAAGAAAACATCTAAATCTAATAATTTGATTTATTTTTCTGTGGCTAAATCCTCATTTTAAGCACAGAATTATCAAGCATATTATGCAAAATAACCTAATAAAATTTTCTGAACTTTATATTGATTACAAAAAAAAAAAAAAGATTTAGCATTTTAAATGCATTATTATCATGAAACAAAGGGGTCTTTAATATTTTGAAAATAAATGGAATGATTTGGTCTACTGTTAAAGAAAAATTAAATAACTGGCTAAGTAATATAACTAGAGCTAAGAAATTTTGCTCATATATTAAGAAAATTCAATCAATTGAAATAAGATTTAAAAAAAGAAACTTTTTTCGATATTTTGGTTACTTTTAGGGTATCATGTTCCCTGACCTAAAGAAAAATGTCAATTGCTTGTAAACTACCATATGGCAATGCATAAAGGATTGAATAACAACTTATATTGTAATTCTCCGTAATAAATACTCTTTTATTAAATAAATCTATGGAAACAATATCAACATGAAACTGCTAATTTAAATGCATTATTTCAGCGAATAAGTAGCTTTAATTCCTGCTAATAAAAAAAAAATAGATTTTAATGTGAACGTAAAAGAGAAAAGAGAAAGAGAGAGGAGGAGAAAGGGAAAATAGATAAATGTTAATTGTTCTCATTTTTTTTTTTTGTACTTCGCAATGAATACTTGATTTATCAATATCACTTTAGAAGGAATATGGTTACTAATGGTGATAGTCCTCTTAATTGTGGGTGTCGTCCTTGTCACTTGAACGAGGTTCAAAAATATGAGGTCCGTCGCCTATAGTCTTCGTGTTGCTTCTAGTGCCATGTTATTAAAAACAACCAAACCACCCAACCTCATAATTGTGAAACACTGTCAAGTAGCATGGATGACACTTAAAATGTGTTCAGATTTCCTACACCAAAAAACAAAAAAAAAAACCGAACAAAAAAATGCGAGAATTTGGAGATTAGAAGATGTTATAACGGTAACCGATTTATCGGCTTACCAGTAAATCGTAAATTTCCGCCTCAAATTAGTATCTGTAATTTGTTGCTATTATTTTACCTGTAATTTGAGAAATTATCTACCTTGAATATCTGAAAGAAAAACTGAACATATTTATGAAAACTAAAATATTCCTCTAATTTCTCCGCACAAAAAATATAAAATATTTATATATATGTTTATAAAATTATTAAAAAAGAACCAGAGTATTTTCAACAGGAAAATATAACTGGGAAATATATGTAAAGTTCTATATATAATAATTACTAAATGAACAACACTTGGCATCAGTTAGAGCGTTCTTCCTTGGAGTGGTTAGTTTGTACAAAAATTAGTTTATGTAAAAAAACAGTGTTAAGGCTCTTGTTCACCCTCCATTTTGATTTCGCAGACGTAATGTTAATCCTGAGGAATTTCGACTTGAATTCTTCTTTCTTTACTATTTGATCTATTTGAAAGCAAAAAAGTGCATCTGAAAGAGCAAAAAAAAATAATGAATGTTTCTGTGGAATTACTTTTTTCCTACGATTTTTAAAAACATTTGAAAATATTCTTCAAAGACCGCAAAACTGAAAAACGAATAATTAAAATAAGAAAAAAAATATTCTTAAGAATCTTAGAAAAAAAGTAATTCCACAGAAGCATTCATTATTTTTTGTTCTTTCAAATGTACTTTATTGCATTCAAATAGATCAAATAGTAAAGATGGGAGAATTAAAGTCGAAATTCCATAGGATTAACATTACGTATACGAAATCAAAACGGAGGGTAGACGGGAGCCTTAATCAATGATGTATCTTATGTGCTTAATTTTTAAATCATGTTGACAAATAAATCATGCATTGGATTGTGTATTTTATAGTTGGTTTCAATATGAAGCATTATTCGTGTATAAGAGGTGGAAGTGTTCTATAATAAGTTATAAAATTCTTGAATTTTCTTTATATTATTTATGTTAAGAATACAGTTCATTTTCACACATAAATACAAAAATCAATTGCATACTTTATGAAATTTTTTATTTTATATTCTTGGGTCAAAGAATTTCCTTGTAACCCGGTAATGCTGGTTATATTTGAACATTTTACCAAATTACTGATATTGTAAAAAGTCGATTAATTTGCAGTCACAATTTGAAATTTGAATCCGCTCTGCGATGGAATTTAGAACTGAACATGGCAGTGGCCTGCTTACGGTGTTCGTCGCTCTACTAACTAGGACACTATGACCACACTTTTAATAACGCCAGGAAGTGTTCTATAGTAAATTTAAAACAGTGAAAGTAAAGATTATGAAGAACGGAAATTTGTAGATTAATGATTTTCTTGAATTAAATATAATGAAAAACGTTTTTCTTTCCCTGTAATAAATAATATACCTATTATAGATTATATATAATATTTGATCTCGATTAACAAAAATATAACAATAATATATTTTTAAAAAAGCGGTAAAATACCTGTTAACTTACGTCATTAAATTATTCTCCCACTTCTTAGGGAAATTAGCTTATCTCTCCGAGCGGAAGTGATATAGGCGATTCGAATCCTCGATGAGTCGGTCCGAGAAAAACCTAACAAATCACTTTTTTGACGCCTAAGACCAACAAGTTGAAAATGCCAACTGGTCATGTTAATTCTTCGGCATTTTAACTTCTTTCGTTGTTTTGATGAAAGCCTCCGCAAATTGGACATGTTGATTCATTGGATATTCTTGTGAAATGAAATGTAAATTAGCGTAAATATAAACTCGGAAAAATAAAAGCTTGTGGTAAGAATAAATAAGCAAAAATTTTTAATCATCATCACATTTTCTTTAAAATTAGTTATGTAATATGTATGGAATTTTTTTTTTCCGATGGAAAGTTTGAAAGCTTGTGACGATATCGATTACATCTCATAAGTTATCTTTAAATGTTATTCTAATTATAAGATCTGAATTTAAACTTACGTTCAAGCTCAGACTAAATAAAATAAATAGTCAATTACATCTAAATTATTTGTTTATTTAATCTTCTAATAAGTTGAGGGGGGTAACGTTCTAGCACAGTTCCTTTTCTTTCTCCGCAAACACTAACAAGCTCTAAAATCTATTAAAGAATGCGCTTACCGAAATAATTCGCAAGTACCTCTTACAATTCCTCTGAAAGCGTTGAGTCCTGATCTGACTAAATCCGTTATGCACGCCAGAATATTGGCCGCTCATCACACAAACACACTTTTTTTTACTTTTTAACTTTGATTATTCTCTTTCTTTCCATCTCTCCTTTCTCTCATTCTCACAATACTTAAATTAATATGTGAACTTTGCTTTGCATATTTGGAAGATGAGTTGTATGAATCAATATCGTCCAGTAAATGTCCATAAGAACAGGTGAAGGGAAGTGCGCCCCATATCGCTACAAGCTCAAATAAATGTTCGAATTAATATGACCCAAAATTGTAAGAAATGTTTTGTAAAAATGTAAAAAAGTTCTGCAATATCTGAAAAATTTAAAAAAGATAAAAATAAAAATAATAAAACTTCAGCAATGCTTAACCGGATGTGAGCTTTAATTGAAATTACTTTGGTCCTGTTGTCAGGTGTCACGTAGTATTCTTTTATCAAAAACCAAGAACATGCCGGAGCAATGAACAAAATATGAAATTTAATTTTTATTGTATTAATTGTATATATACACCCAATTCTTTTTTTGCACGATTTTGAAATAACATGGTTCACAGATATAATTTTTTACACGAATTTTTTGTTCTAACACGACTAAATTTTTTCTAAATATTAAAATGCTGTTTTTACCGCCAATACCACTTCTTTGATTCAGCCATTCAGTTAAGGTATTATAGTAGCATTTAAAATGTACTACATAAAGCAAACGTTTAAATATATTTTAGGCTCAGAGAAGAAAGAAATTTGATTGCTGTGGAAGCATAGAGAAAGCTTACGATTATTGATTGTATTAAACATGCTTCTTTTGCCATTAAACAGCTGTGCCAATCGACCTTAAATTCTCGCTAGAAAAAAAAAGTTTGCCAGCATGCGTCTAAAGTGGAAGTTTCGCAGAACAAAAATCAGCTATGTATTCTGAAATTATAACTCTATCAAATGCAATCGGTGGCGAAAGTTTTAAAAACTTGCAGACGGCTGACATGGAAGATTTGATGCTAGGGAACCCTTTGGATAAGGACGATTCGATGGAATTTATGACAGTTTATGATAATAAAGTTGATAATTACGAAGTCAAAGGTGAAGTTAAGCTATTATTTATCGCGTATGATTTAATTCGCGAGAGCTTGACATTTGCTACAAGTATGGAACAATTTCTTACTTATGATACTGACACAGAGAGTTCATTAAAATATCAATGCAATCTTAAGTTTTGTGTAGCAGGAAATCAAGAATAATATAAGTAACTTGAGAAATCGAAAAAAACAACAACCAGCCGTAATAACATACTTTGTAACAGCAATAAAACCGACAGAGGCCGTTAATAACGAACGAAATTCTTCATTTGAATCAAAGCCGACAGTTGTGCTAGACATATCTGACACATCTACTTATGACAACATTTTTGATCCAGTTCGTAATAAACGTGCACTCATGTTCTCAAGTAGCGATGAATAGTTGTTAGTAATTTTATTCCTAATTTCAATTTGAATTTTTATATGTTTATTTAATTAGAGAGTGAATTTTCACTGTACACTAATTAAATTTTTTTTGTAATTAAAATGAATTATTTTTGTTTTATAAATATGTAATATGGATTTCATTATTACTTTTTTTGCATGGATTTTTTTTTTGGAAAATATTTAGAGTTTTTTCATCTTACACGATTGTTTAAAGTTGTTGAACATATCCCCACAAATGTACCATACGTTGCACGTATTTTTTTTTTACACAAATTCATTTTTGCACAGGATTTCTGTGGAACATATCTACCGAGTAAAAAAAAAAAGAGTTGGGTAAATATATATATATAAACACCCTTAAGAAATTCGGAATTCTTCTTCTCTTTTTTTTTAATTCGAACAATATTTCGGAAAAAACAAGTATTCTTCTGGTTCTCCGATAAAATAAATCATTATAGAAAGAAATAGAATCACGTGATGCAAATGTTGAAGAAAAAGAAAATATTAAACTGAAATATACTTCTTTACAAAAATCGGTCGTTGTAACTCCAAATCAAGTAGATTCATTATTTTATATGCGTTCCACCTCCCACGCCGTTGAAAAAAATCCAAAATAAAACACTGAAGTATCTATGTGAGCTCATTTGTCATTCGATCCAATTTTGAGATAGCTTCACATTTGAGATAAATCCGTGATCTCACAATCCTACCAATCCAAGATCCACTCCGAGTTCGATCTTTTGAGAGCACACATGGAAAAACGCTCCGCAAACCTTACCACCGAATAAAAACAAAATAAAAATAAATCCCACATTCTTCTGCCTGCATTTTAGAGAGAAAAATAGAGAGAAAAAAAAATCCCCTAGTGCGGCATGCACTTGGAAATAAATGATGGCTAAGAGGAAAGGGACAAAAGTAAGGAAATAAAAAATGAAGAAAAGCTTCTAAGAATGAGCGACTTGGACGTATTTTGGTGACGTTTGGTGATGAGTGATGAAAAGTCTTACTTCTTTCTTTATATATTTTTTTATTTCTTATACTACCTTTTTTTAATATTACTACTATTTTTATTTTTTAGCTTTCAGCGAAAGAGAGGAGATTTTAAAAGGGTCGGCATGGCTGAAGGAATGTGAGAGAGACGGGGAAGGGGTGAGAGAGAGAGAAATTCGACGGTTGAGTGACGTAATGATAGAGAAGAAGGAAATATCGAAAACAAGCACTGAAGTAATGCAGAGTATGATCTGATTGATTTCGGAAGAAGTGATCTTTGAATATTTCTTGTTTTGCTGGAATTCTCGAAAATCTCAAGAGGAAGAGATAAATCGGGGAAGTAAATGCGAATTTTTTTTAAAACTCGTTTCGATACACAGAAAGTTCTGATTAAACTCTTGAAAACTGTTATTACTTTCTCCTTTCCGTTTGTATTTATGCGATAAAAATTTGATACATTCAGAATTTTTTTTTTAAAGTTTACTGTCAGGCCTTTATTAGTTTTTGAGATGCTCTTACGTTAACATGAACATTATTTATAGTTACATAAGAAACTTTATTTATTTTTGAAAAAAAAAAAAATACTTGGAAATTATATTCTTTAAAAATGCAACATGTAAACCAATTTTTTTTTCTTCCAAAAATCAAGCTCCCATTGGCGTAAATGATAAAAAAAAAAATCCTTCATGTAACATTGAAATGATTGTTATGAAATTTAATGAATTGCTTTGCAATTTTTTTTTTATTTTGATTTAATGCTTAAATTATTTCACTATATAATATTAATTTAAAGAAATAAAAATTACACTTATTACTTACGGAAACTTAGATTCTTATTAGGATACAAATTAGTGTACAATTGAGGTTATATAATATTTAACTTTCTCTCGCAATTATTTGGTAGACTAAGGAAAGTTTGATTCGGTTGACGGAATTAATATAATTTATCATTTGAATTAATATACAAGTTAATTCTGAAAAATGATATTTCGGCCGCCAGTGGTTTTCCGACTCCGTTGAAGGGGAGAGAGTTGTGACCTTGATGCGGCAGCGTTGTTTCGAAACCTGGAAGAGTGGGTCCGCAGGAAAGTTGACCGGTCGCTTTTTTTACATGCTCTTACCAACCAGGCTGAAAAGACATCTCATCTGGCTGGTTCAGTAAGGCCTTTTAACTTCTAACGTTGTTGTGGAAGAGAGTCGCTGCAATATAAATATAACAATATCATTTTCAGATATTTTTATCCACTGATATTGAGTAAAATAAGCTCTCCTTTGACACGAATGCCCTCTTGATTACGAGTATGAGTCATGGTAATTTTCTAATTACTTTATTTTAAACTTTAATATCCTAAGCATTAATTGATACAGATTACTTAGAAAAAATGTTCTCTTTAGCAAAACCCTACTCCCGTTTATTTATTTATTTTTTAGATGAATGTGCTCCAAAGCTTGCGTTTCTAATGAAACCTGAAGAGTTCCAAGATCAACAATCAAGAACTTGCCTTTTGATCTTTCTAACACGAATAACTACTCAGATTTTAAACTACGGCATAAAATCGGAAGAAACTAATACGTTCTTACAAAAATTAACAAGAATTGTACAAGCTTATAATTCAAAACGTAATTCATTTGGGTTCCTTTAATAATCCACTAACAAAATTTCTGTTCTTAGTTCCATTTACAGTAAAAAATTTCATGATTTCTTAAATAGGGTTCTTAGCAATATCTTAAATGTATGATCTAAATTATTCATGTTTATGACATCGAAAACCTTATTTTGTAATTTCGAACAATAAAATTGAGTATCATTCCTTGAAAGTATCCTTTTCAAATATCAAATAGTCCGAAAATTTTTAGCCAATTCTAATAGTTTTTGCTTCATTTGAAGAACCAAAAGCTGCTTATTTATTTCAATTCTGGTTTCCCTCCTTAACTAACAAATGGCGTACAAAAGCAGTATCAATGTTCGCACTAGTATCTAATGAAGTGTTATCTGAAGTTCCTTAATGCTTTTTGACTAAATTTATCAGTTCTATAGTTTTTACTCTTACTTCGGTATTCTTGATATTTTTTGAAGAAAAATGGTCTAATTTCTTAGTATCTTTTTCATTATTCTTCTCTTAAATATAGAGAAAAAAAACATGTAACATTCATAAATATATCAGTTTAAACAGTAAACACTTTTCTCTTTTCTTAATATGTTGTTTATTTTCTCGAATGAACCTTTTAAAATCGCAAAATTTACAACCTAATGATACATGCACATATTAGCTCCCATCTAAAGCGAAAATGATATTTCATATCCAAAATCAATTAAACAGCTTTGTAACAATTTAAGTGAGATATCTATGATATACAAAATAATTAAAATTACATTTAAATAAAAAGATAAGAACCAATTTCTGAATTTTTTTTATAAAATTTAATGTTTCGGCTTATTTCATTTATGCAGTGATGTACTTTTTAAGTCATATTAATGTTTATGGATTATATATATAAAATTATGCAAGTCTTTCTTCCTCTTTTGTCACAATCATACATTAGTTGGAGCAAATTATAAGAATTTAACTAGCTCAGTAGTTTCTCACTGCTATTGAACATTTGGAATATTTCGTGAATTTACCCATCTTGAATTCTTAACCAATGTTTACTTTGAAAAGTTATAAGATTACGAATAAATGATTCGACAAAGATTTCACTTAAGTTTATTTAACATTCACACACACTTGTACAATTTTTCAAATGGATTGTTGCTTTAAATTATAGGTTCGTTCAAATCCAACTTCAAGTAGAATGAATCACCATTTATATAATTTTTTGATTTTTCTAGCTTCCTTCAAAGTGCATGTCTTTATTTATGTTTTCATACTGCCATTTTAAAATGAAGGTATAAGGAAATTCCATGGCAGTATTTGCTTTTATAACAAGCAAATTTCTTCGCTGCACGAAAATGTAAAAAAAGACTTCAAATAAAATTTTTCCAATAAAGTTTTGGTGCTTAATAGTTGTATAAAATAAATTTTATTACACTCAAGCAATTAAAATTTTCGTAAATGTTTTTCTATTTTCCCAATAAAAATATTGTTCATGAAACCGCAATTGAGTTACTAAATTTTTTTAAATGATATATAAATAAATAGTACTTCACGGGATTTTTATACCTGCTTTTAGAAATTGTATCAAACGTTTCAAATTTGTATTATAATTGTTTGGAATATCATTATTATTACGATTCTTAAGTAAACTATCTAACTGGCTTTAATAAACAGTGGTTTATGGTTGTTCTTGTGGCAGAAAACATGTCTGAAACGGCGCTAGAACAATAAAAAATAAAATTATTTTTCTGAAATTCTTTTCAATTTACTTCAGAGAGCTAAAATATTTGTTCAGAGTTTTAGCATTACTATTCTATTTTTGTATAGTTGAATTAAAAATATTTTATTAAATTTCATTAACGGTAAGGATTTTTACGAGTTGCAAAAATGTATCTGAGTACTTATTTAAAATTTAATTAATATTTGCATTACAGTATCATGTCTTCAGAGACTAGTAATGATAAAAACTTGAAAAAATAAAATTTATTTTATGTTCGAATTAAGTAACAAAAATTTTATTTTAATGATATGACTTCCTCTTATACAGTATATTTTGAATAAAATTGCTGTTTAAATTCGAAATGCTGATTTTCTTATATCATGTTTTATTACAATTGCTGCGACATAGATAAAAAAAAAACAACTCTAGACCACCCTCAACTGCTACAAGAAATAGTTATGGTAATAATTTACGAAGAAGTATTTTTCCTTTTTATAATAATGCTAGTTAACTGGAAATCTCAGGTTCAAAATTAGCAGTTCCAAAATCTTAGAAAAGGAGATAAGACAGTATTACGATCAGCTTTTTCTTTATCAACGTTCTTCAAGATTGGGAAGTTAATTACTTGTCAAATAAAAGCAATCCATTAATCTTATTTTTTAGCCAATAAGAATGTGTTATTTTGACACTAAAGTCATCTAGTTTGATTATGTAGTAAGAAAATTTCCTTTTAAATCTCTCCATTATCTAAAACTGGAATAAAAGTTACGATAACAGGCATATATTTTCCCATTAAATACGTTTCTTTTAAACATAGTTTTCTTGAGAATCTAGCACATTAAAAAAAATCCAAGATTTTTATACATTTAAAAAAACGTTAAATTAAAATATTTTCAAAATTCCCTATGCTTTTGTTCTCTTTGTATGAAAATATTGACCAAATATTTAAAATTTAAGTGTTAGTTTCACCTTTCAATATTTTAATTCTTCACATTTAGCTTTCTTTACGTTTCATACTGCAGTAGTAATTAAAATTCCTTCTCATCTTAGTTAATATTGGATTTCAATGTCCATTCATTTAAAATCTCTATTTGGTAACTAATAAAATTCTTCATTTTAATTATTAAATATCATCTTAAGATTCTTGAAATTTGATTGTTACATTTATGAAGATTCACAATTATAATAAAATCTGAAATATGAACATTCTGTCCATATATAAAAAAATATTATCCATATTATCGTAACAAAACACAAAGACTTTAAAGTAAGTAAAGTTTAACAGCATAATTTAACTCCATAATAAGCTAAGTATAAAATGAATAACATAATGGGAAACTTAAATTCAAAATAAATTTATCAATATATAATGAATCACAAAAACTAAACTTCAAAATACAACCAAATTTAGTATATCATATGCGCCAAAAGGAGTACCATAAGTAGAATTATAAAGAATGTTTTTTAACTGGAATGTGCTTCAATTACAAGAGATAAAGTCGTAGGAAATTTATTTAAGCTTAACAAGAAAAAAGATGCAATCACTAAAGTTACAATAATCACAAATATAGAAAATAAACTGCATTAAACATGTTATTTATTTTTAAAACAGATTTCATTTCGCAAGTTATAATTTATTAGCCTTAAAAAATACCAAGTATATTAAGGGAAATTAATTTTGTAGTCAAAGCATAAAAAACATAATCAGTTCTCAACAAATGTAACCCGATTTCATAACATTTTTACTTATAATAGTTATAATTAAGAACCATAGATAATCTTCCAGGCCTGATAACTTTAATTGACCGTTATGCATCTTATTTTTCATATATATCTGAATGCATTTATCACGCTTTATTTTTCAATACCATTAATTTGAATCTTGATAAAATAACATTGAATATAGCCTTCATTAATGAAAGCGCGCGCACACACACATACACACACACACATATATATACACTGGTTATCATAAATTAAGGAAAAATCACAAAAATAGCGATAACTCTTTCAAAAGTAAGCCAAACCGTGCAAAATTTGCATATGTTGTCCACTAAGATTAGCTGAGTAAAATTGCAATATGCAAATTAGTGACGCTGCACTCGGCTTACGTCATCTGCCTGGAGCATAAAAGTCCAAGTTTGAGAGAAAGCACACAAATTTTACTGTGATTGCGACATTGAAAATCTGAGATAGCCAATTCGTAATAATGACCTCTAGGCATCATTTGCCTGAAGAACTACGATGGAGAGCCATCGGGAGACTAGAGGCAGGGCAGAGTCAATCAGAAGTGGCCAGATGGCTAAATGTGAGTCCATCTGTGGTTCATAGACTTTGGAGGCAATTTCAAACCACAGATTCGGCATCTAGGAGGTTCAGTCAAGGACGGCCAACTGTTACGACCAGTGCCGATGACCGATATTTGACATTAAGTGCACGCAGGAATAGAACCGCTACTCCGACACATCTTAGATCCTCTCTTGCTGCAGCCACCGGAAGGTTAGTGTCAACGTCAACTGTGCGCAGAAGGCTCCACGAAGGTGGTCTGTATGCGAGACGACCAGCCATTTGCGTGCCGCTCACATCACGCCATAGGAGAGACCGTTTGCAGTGGGCCCGACAACATGTCCACTGGACGTCAGATCAATGGAGGCCTGTTCTCTTTACGGATGAGTCCAGGTTTAGTCTAGAAAGTGACAGTAGACGTTATTTGATATGGAGAGAACCTGGGACCCGTTATCATCCATCAAACATCCGTGAAAGAGATGCATACGGAAGAGGCAGTGTCTGTGTTTGGGGAGGCATATCCTTAGGAGGGCGCACAGACCTCCATGTCTTTCCAAGGGGAACCGTGAATGCTCAGGTTTATCGAGACAACATCCTTGATGCTTATGTGCGCCCATATGCCGGGGCGATTGGTGATTGCTTCCTGTTACAGGACGATAATGCAAGACCACACAGAGCTCGCATTGTTGATGATTATCTTCAACAGGAAACAATTACGCGCATGGAGTGGCCAGCTCGATCCCCGGACTTGAATCCTATCGAGCACGTTTGGGATGCTCTAGGGAGGCGTGTATCTGCCATCAATCCGCCCCCTCAGACCCTTGCCGCGCTTGCATCTGCTTTACAAAAGCAATGGCTCTCACTTCCTATTGAACTGATAGACCGCATAATTGAAAGCATCACACATCGCTGTTTGTGCTGTATTGCTTCTAGAGGCAATCATATTCCATATTAAAGGTACCTTTTCTATTGCAAACTGATACTTCCAATTTGTTTATTTTATACATGTGCTAATTTCTATACTACTATTAATGTCTGATAATTTCTTTTTATGTTGTTTAATACCTTACTATGTGTTGTATATTGTGGGTAAGTTTCATAAAATTCCATGTGTAATTTCTTGAGTTATCGCGATTTTTGTGAATTTTCCTTAATTTATGATAACCAGTGTATATATAATCAATTAACTAGAATTTGAAATACTTGATACATAGAAAAATGTTTTATATACAATCCTGGCCCTTAAATTTCGAATTCATTTATCATATAAAAAAATGAATGTTATACAAAAAGCAAGGTTTTTATTTCAGGAGAGACATTAACTCAGACATATCAAGTGTCTCTTCAGAAAATTAATTGATTTAGAGGAAATCGTTCATTAACTTTATTATTACTCAGAAGTATGAATTTCTTATCCGGAATATATATATATATATATATATATATATATATATATATATATATATATGTGACATAATTAATTTTACTGAAATCGATGCTTATATTATAGCAATATATTAATTAAAAAGAATTGAAACAAGCATTAAGTGAAAATCCTTTTTATGGGATGAACTTTTTAAAATAAGAGCCTTATATATTTCCGAAATTATGGTGACAATTAAAGACAAAAATGAGATTCCTTTGATATATATAAGTTGAATTAAGTCAACTGATCCCTTTTCAAGAGAAATTAATCTCCTTTAATTAACATTTGAAATAAATAGTAGCAATATTTTGTCTCTAGTGTCTCAAAATATGAATACATAAAGCATCCATGAAAAAAAAAAAAATTAAAAGTACATTTTTTGTAAATTATTAAAATATTTGGTACATCATGTAGAGTAACTAACAAATATATTTGGTTTCAACGTATTTTGAATCTTCATCCTAAAATAGAAGCATGCAGGCAGAACATACTATCTACCAATTTTTCTGCGAAAAAGAAAACTCTTAAGATCCATTTCAAAGTTTTCCCAGAAAACGACGTATAGGCTTGAGTGACGCAGCGATAGAGGAAAGAAATAGGGGAAGCCTTCCTCTCAACTATGTTGAAAACTTGCACTCACACCCTCAGAGTACGTTCTGATGGATTAAAGAAAAGGCATATTTCCGAAAGTGAGGAATGGTGCTCCCTGGATGAAGGTTTTGGCATTTTGGGAACTTTCTGTCACTCAGCATATGAATGACTCTGAATCGGAGAAAGAACTGTCAGGGGCGAAAGTACGAGAGAAGTAAGTTAATTCTGTGTCAAAGTTTTCGGGAAAAATATGAGGGACCGAAGTGCAATTGTTTGTTCCATTTTTTTTCTTTTGAAGCAATGTTACCCAAAGTGCTACTGTTGGCATTTCTGGATGGATAGTGTTCAAGTGAGTCACATATGAGATAAAAAATTGTTACCACTTCTTTTAAGTTGAATTACTTTTTTGAGTGTAAATTTTTTTTTTGCAATATGTTCACCAAACATCAGTTGAAGCATGTTAGCGTAGTATTCATCTTTGAAGAAAGGAAAGTGAGTTACTTAGACAACTTGGAATATAATTTGTTTTTTCTATGAATATTCACAAAAAATGCAATTATTTCTGTCATTGCAAAATATCTATATCTATATCTTGTAGATCATAGTCTTGTGGTTAGAATCTTGAGTGACGTAGTCTGTGAAGAACGAAACGAATCTTGCGTTAAAAATCCGATTCCTTCATGTCGAATAGTGCAGAATATTGCGTACTAAATCAAATCACATAATAGCCCTAACTTAATGTTCTGAGAAAATTTGTAGGATTAGATAACATTAGGAATTTCAATAACAGTAAACGACGAATTTTAGTCTAAGTCTACATTATTCTTATTGGTATAATTCGGTAAATTACGTATATAACTATAACACACGTCTTTGTATTTATTTGTTGAGACGGGGTTTTAAAGTTAAAAAGTTAAATTGCAATTTGTATTAATAAAATTAAATGGTTGTACATGAATGATATGTACCTAAAAGATTACAAAAATTAGAATCATGAAACTTAGAAAAATGATTCTTTGGTTACAGATAGTGTGCATCTCGAAATAGTTTTTTTTTTAAAGTTATCTTTAGATTCTTAAAACTATAATTTTAAAGTGAATTTCAATACACATAATTTTTTTTAGAAATGCGTCATTTAATGATGTTACAGTCTTCAATGCTTCTAGCTATCTTCACGTAGTTTCTTGTGGGTGTGCATATATATATGTGTTTTCTTTTTGAAAAATGAAGTTACTTAGAGAATGTTATTTTTATATATTTTTTCGTTATTTAATATAGAATTACAATTTTGTTTCGAATGCGAAATAATGAATTATAGGGCATTTGAAAACCTCCTATAAAATGTTTTGATAAACATTTTTAAACAGCATCTTTAATATTGCTTAAAACAGAATCTTTAATATTCATAAATTTACATTCGAAAACCTCTTCTTCATTTATTTCTCGAATCCCGAAATCAAACACCTTCGAAATATAAATTCAAATGTGACACAGGTAACTTTTTCTACTCTATTTTGAGGTTCCATCGAATACCGTTTTCTGAACGATGCTTACGAACACAGTGACATAACTATTTGACCTAGGTTCAAAACAGGTCTCCGTTTTTTCGTCCTCTTTGTTTCTATTTATTCGCTAATTTCTATTTAAGTATAAACTTTTATTTCCTAATTTATTTTCTAGAAACTGAATACTTTTATTTTTTAAATAATTTTCTTTCGAGTCTTAAAGATTTCTTAATTAATGATAGTGAGGCCATATTTTTCTTTACTTTGTGGGAGATCTCTGAAACACAGATTCTACACAATCTTTTTTGTTTGTTTTTTTTTTTTTTTTTTTAAAAAAAAAAAAAAATTTCGTGTGTGTAAATTAATTAGTTGATTTTCGATTAATTTTTAAAAATAGCACTGAAAAATTTAAATTTTAGATTTTTAAATATTTCTAAATCGTTTCATCCAGAAATCTATTGTTACAAATGAAATGGAATTCATATATTGCAAGCGATGAACACTTAATCCTCTTATAATAAAGGAACTGAGGAAATATTAATTAATAGGATTTTTTAATGTACAATCAGTAAGCAAATTCCCTTCCCCTTCGCCCACTAATTATAATTCTGGTATATATGACGTCTCGATTTATGTGTGTTTGTAATTATTTATTATTTTACATAGTTTTTTTGGAAGTCGTTACATTTATTCATTTGCTTATCACACACTAAAAAAATTAGACCAAAAAGTTCTATAAAATTTTGATTAAATTGTTTTTTAAATATTCACCCAACTAGTCAAAAATAAAATCATGGAATTGATTCAAACGCAAGTACTAGTTCAATAAAAAAAAGATGCACAGAATAAAGTCAGCCACATTGAAAGAAAAATAATAACCAATGAAAGAGAAACTAAACTCATTCAACGAAAAGAGAACAGAATTACAACATAATATTTCACAGCTGGTACACACAGAATGTTAATACATTCGTAGAAAAAAAAAACTGGAGTACTTTCAAAAGCAAAATATAAGAAAAATTTCAAATAAAACAATATTAATCCAACAAGACCGGAATGTAGAAGAGCTTTGAAATGGCGGGATATTTTTTACAAAAATTAAATCACAATTAGGAGTTGATCATTTATATTTCCCATGTTCTTATATTTTCAGACATATATTTCAGACAAATGGATAACGTTTTTAATTATGTATTTTATAATAGTTTTCGTTATGAAACAATATTCTTATATAAGCATTATTTATAACATGCTATAAAATAGTTGAATTTTATTACCATTATTTAAATTCAGATCACAATTCTCTTTTATATACATTTGTCACAGTTTACAAGAATCAAATAAAAAAAACTTAATATTATAAATTTTTATTTTACAATTCATGATTAATGAATTTCCAGTAATTTGTCGAAATACCAGTTTTATTGAAATTTTTTGGATTACATGTAATAGAAAAAGTAGGAAAATGTGCATTTACTTTATATTATCATTTATTATACTTTATATTACTTTATATTATAAAGTATTATCATTAGATAATACTTTAGGTTTCAATTTTGTTTTTTGAACTTCCTTTGAAATTATGAAATCTGGAATTTTGGTATCCGTTATATTATATCCGTTATATTGCTCTTATATTTCCAACACAAACGAACGAGGAAACACATAAAACATCTATATATTTATTGATCTTTATGTCTGAGTGCAGGGCAAAAGAAGAAATGTTATCTGTATCCAAAATTTAATGTGAAATCTTTAAAAAAGGAAAATTACGGTAAAAGATTAAAAAAAAAAGTCATTGGAAATATGCCCCAATTCTTATTGTTTATATACGCTCAAGGGGTATCGTGAAGTTAAATTACCTCTAAGAAATAAACCAAATATCTGGATAAAGTTTATTCTGCATATAGATTGATTTTTATATACATTATATTTATTAATGCTTATTAATTTGTTTTCAGGCAGCCGCAGGTTGGAAAAACATGCAGTATGTTTGTTAATCTGCCGAGTTCTACAACGATAGTCTTGGAAAGGATAAGAGACTCTAAAAGACATGCATAACTCTAGATGGTGCCTATGTAGAGAAATATTAAGAATAATAAATACAAATTAAGTTTTTATCTATGTTTATATAAATTTGATTAAATTTTGTAGTAATTAAAACTTTATAATACCTCGGTATAATGGTTAAAACATTACAATACTAAAGGTTACTTCATTCAACGCTTCTTGAAACACAAATATAATCAACATAAACAGCAGTAAATTATAACATTATGCACATAATATCAATTAATATTCAGAATAAATTTTATGTAGTTACTTCAGCCATGTCTTGGTAATAATTAGAACTTTACGATACCTCAATGTATTTTTCAGTCTGCCCTACCATTTAAATTATCGTATTAAGTAACAACTAATTTGTCAATCGGTTTACATCTAATGAAATGAAGCAATGAAATTGTGTTATATCTTTATCTAATCTAATATATTTACATTTATATCTTTAGTAATACTTTAAAAGTATATAAACAAGCATTTGCTTGTGAATAACTGGTTTATTTCATTAGTACGCTTAAAGTTGGATTGAAAAGCCGAGTAAGGTAGCTGTTTAATTTTTCAGAAATATTTTTTTCTCTGTTATTACAGTTAAAAATAATAAAATCAGAAGTACAATTTCAATACTAGAATTCTAGAATTTATGATATTTTGTTGTAGATGATGCCTTCTGTTCTCTATTACAATTAAATTCAGGATTAATCTGTGAATTTTGAAAACAAAATATTATTTTTATCTGAATCTATATATAAGTTTGTAGGAACTCATCTTCAATGCACAAAAGGTTGAGAAGTTTTTAATATTAAATTTTGGAAATTGCTTTTAATGCTTTAGTAATTAAATTACCAAGGAATTTAATATAGTTTAAATTTAATTGATAATAATTATTTTGTGTGAAATATCATTTCTTATTTTAATATTAATTCAAGAAAACCTTACCCACCACACTCTGTTAAGAATAAAAAAAGCAATGTCAAAGAAAATGCGAATTAAAATATCTTCTTTAATTTAATTTAACCATTTTAAAGTAATTAATGTCAACAATAACATATAACTATCTAAAATAAATTATTATAAATGAATTTTGGTTTAAAGAAATGCTATTAAAATATTCAGGTCACACACACACATATCCAATTTTATCTGTGTGAAAACATTTATATATTTTGGATTGCAATTATATTTCTCCCCAACGGTTAATACAACCTTTTTTAATCTATTATTGTTTAGGATCTAGTTTTTAAATTTTTTAATACTTAGAAATATTCAATATTTATATTAAAAAATTAAATAATTGTAAATAACTCATATTTATAATCATAATAATTAATGATCAATCATTTAACCAATAAATAGTACTTTATGTTCTAGAAAAGAAAATTACAGTAATAACTGGAAACATTAAAATAACATCCAGATAAAAATAAGATGTAATTTTTTTTGTTATTTATCTTAGTACTTAATGATAGCCGTTAAGAGAAGAGATTATTATAGTGAATTACATCACATCCTAAAGGGGTATCGTAGTCATCATCGTAGTAGTCATTTGATATTTAACTTGGATAACAACAATTTTAGATTTAGGATAATTTCTAGCAGTAAAATATATTTAGTCGTAACTTAAATAATCTTAACATATTTGTTTAAGTCATTTTGTGTTTAAATATTGTAATTTTCCTATTGTGATTCACTTACTTCGGTTTAAATCTCATTATTTCTTTTTAAATTTTATCAATTTTATAGTTTTTAATATGTAATACGCATATCTTAAATTTTGTTATTTTCCGTTATTTATTTAAGTGTAATAACATACATTTCCTTTCATTTTATTCTTATTATCTTAAGCTGGAGTTATTTTTTGTTTTTCTTTCCAATTGAATTTGAGAAGTCTTTAGTTAAATTATATAACTATATATTAGTTTTTTTTTACCAACTTGAATCTGGTTTTGCAAAATTATTTGAGTTATATTTATATAAAATAAGGCTAAATCTCCTAATTATATGAGCATCTACTTTATTAACAAGTAATTATATTTTAAAAAGCTATTCTTGAAAATAATTTTCAAAACGTCTGGTTATAAACGTAATGCAAACATTTATTATGTATCTTGCGAGGAAAATTATGCTCTTTAATTAAATACATGTTATAAGCTGCAGGGTTCAAGGATAAGATACACATTTTAAATAAAATAAAGAATTCATTTTGCTCAAGAGAAACAATCAATAAGCATTGTATCTCATAAATAACATTACATTTATATACTAACATACTAGTGCTCTTATGTAACAATGTATTAATAGTATGTTTAAACAAAGAACATTTTATTTGTTCACCTAATTTATTTACACTCTTTAGCAAAATTTAAAATGAAGTTAGATTTTGAAACACCTTACTAAATATTTATTTGAAGGATAAAATCATTTATAATGCTGAATTCTGTTTTCGAATTATTTACTATAGAATACCTAGGAAATATCTAAAAGCTACTGTTGTCTTTTAATGTTTAAATTACAAACCTATTGAGATGAGAATTCAGTTTGATATTTTTCTGCTTGGTTCTAATTAATTTAAAATAAAATGATATTTTTAATTAGGATGTTTATTTTTAATTCTGCTTAATTTTTAAAAACTTTTAATAAAATCATTGGCAATACATTCAGTTTCAAATACACACTATTGTTTTAAAAAGTAAATCTAAGAACACAATTCACATTATAAATTTAAATATATATATATATATATATATATATATATATATATATATATATATATATATAT
>BMAW01076405.1:793978-822111 GCA_019974015.1 Nephila pilipes | reverse complement strand
TATATATATATATATATATATATATATATATATATATATATATATATTTCTATAAAGTAATTCACAAAATGCACTATCGTATTCAAATACAAAAATATGTATTTTTTTTTATCAGTAAACAATTTATTTTTAAAAACTTTTTGCAATAGCTAAGCAGTTTTTAATTAACTAATCGAAATTTTTAAGAAATTCGAAAATTCGATCAAAACTATTATAGTTAAAGGACATAGCCATCTCTTTACATCCACCTTAAAATGTTTTTATGAACAAAATATATTTAAAAAATGTAAAATTAGTTTAGCTATTCAATACATTGGAAATGTTATTTATACATCTTTTCACTGATGCAGTTTGAATGAAAAGTCAGAATCAGAATTCTATAAATAAATGATTGAGTGAACATGCATACCCCCTAACATATATGTACATGTAGAAAGGATGCATCAGGAGATTTAAAGAATTTTTTTGAAAACCCTTTTTTTAAATACACTTTGGAAAACATCCTTAACTTCATATTACGCTTGAATAAATCTTTAAGCATTTTATTGAATGTCATTTATATATCTTCTACTGTAGAATACAGTTAAAGTTAACACATTTCTTTGTTGAAAAATATATTCAATGCATATAATTTTTAGAATTTAATTATTATTTTGTAAAATAACCTTGAATAATATTACGTAAGCTCAAATCTGTTGCAAATGATCCGTTTGAACATTTGCTTCAATTACTTAAAATAAAAATCACTACAAATTGGTATAAAAATATTTGAGGTAGCATTTCTTTCCTCAAAGGAGAAAAGATGATACTTTCATGCTTTTCCTGAAGAGCAAATAGCATTGTAAAAATAGACCACCAGTGAGCCAGGTTTTATTATATTTTCCATCCAACGCATGAATTTTGGTTGAATTTCCTCCCTTTCCTCCCATGTTTCCTGGAAAGTAAACAGAAGACAAAGCCTTACATTCGGTTAAAGTGGTTTTCAGGGCTTCGGACATTATCTTGCTTTGTCAGAATTTGCAGATGCCGTGAGAAGCATCTGCAAGTGGAGTCTGGGGAAGATATCCATATTTGCCCACAGGAGGAAGGAAATAAACTGAAGCATTTCCTTCAAAACTCATGCGTTCGGTTTTTTCAAAAGAATTTGGGAGCTATTTGTGTGGACCAATGTGTATCTATTATATCTGTTATTATGTTTATGGTTGTAATATGTAAGATATATTTGTAGAATCATATTTATTTTGGATACAAAAATAATTGTAAAAAGAATATGTAATACAGAGATATTAAGCAAAACATTTTTTGAATGAAAGGTAAAATCAATGTTTCCAAACGAAGAAACAACTTTGTAGTCTCAATTACATTAGCGTACACTTGCTCTTGGACTGTTCATTTAGAGGTTACTTTTTTTATAAGAACATGTGCCAGTTACAATGCTTCATTTGATCATACACCATGGTGACTTTTGTGGAGTTTTCTGGCAGCATTTAGTTTAACTCAAAAGCCCACATTTAAAACGTGATAATGGAATGAGGAGGATAATCATAAAGGTAAGACAGTACTGTCTGAAGTACAGATTTCTAGAGACTTTATTGCAACATCAGGAACTTATGGAGACGGCTTAAAGAGTCAGTATTCGAACAAAAGATTTAGACAATGTCATCCAAGAGCAACTATGTCCAATGATGATCGATATTTTCTCATGACAGTGAAGTATAACAGGAATGCAGTAACTTTTCAATTGTCTCTGGAACTTCATGTAACCACAGAAAACCAAGTACTAATGGTTAATGTTTCCAGAAGATTATATGATAGTGGTGTGTTTGTAAATAGATTTGCTATTTGAGTCCAATTACATCTATGTACAGAAGAGACCATTTATTATGTGGAAAGAATAATGACATTGGAATACTGATCAGTACGAAATTTTTCTATTCACTAAATAGCACAACCTCAGCCTAAACACTGTTTCTCTTCTGTCATCTGGAGAGAAACAGAGAATTCCTACATGTCTTCAAACACAATATCACAAAATTATCACTTAATAAGACCACTGCAGTAGATACCATTATACTCCGCTACAATAGAAACCACTATAATCCGCTACGATAGAGACCCATTATAGTAGCGGAGGTTTGATGATCTGGGCAGGTACATGTTGGAACGGGACTTAGATATCCATGTCCTGGACAAAGATTTTATACCTGCTATGAAGAGTATAGGGAGGAAATCTTAGAGCTCTGCGTTCGCCTTTTCCAGGATACAATTGGTTTTCATTTCATTTTTAGTGACAAATTTTGTCCACATTGGCTCATCCAGGAACAAATTTCTGGGAAAGGGAGATACTCACAGGATGAATTGACTAAATTGATTTACATACCTAACTTAATAGAGAATAAATGGAATGCTTTTCGGAGAAAAATTGTTATTAACTTTCCCTTCCCGCAAACCATTCACGACTTGAAAAGAGGAACCAACTATCACAAAAACTCATATACTGACTCATTTCCTGCTTGAATTTCCGTTATTACAGCTATATAACTGTAGCATGGAAACATATTCTCTATTAAAATTTTTCAGATCTATATTCTAGCCTATTTTTAAAACTCTACTGTGCTGTTGAGCCATACACACGATCATGCACGAGAGCAATAACTGTTGTAAGGGTTTTTATATTATGACCATCTATGTACCAACTGAATTTCTTTAAAATACCTCTAGTACACCAAGAAATAATCAATCAAAAATAAAAATTATCTTAACTTTTAATACTAGAGAAATTCTAAAATCACTTTAGCTTTAATTTTAAAAAAAAAAAAAGTCATACAGTTAATTTATGTACTGTATATGACGTCTGTTGGAGGAAAAATAAATTGTAGCAACCTCTCAGTTGTGTAGGAGAGGGTAAAAGAACGTCTCAAGAGAGAAGAGGTCGAGGTGTACTAGTAAGAGGTCGGGGAAACAAGCCCCGAAGTGTAAATAAAATCCTTTATTATAATATTGTTAAGAAGTTTGAATTGTCCTTGTGCCCATATGATCACGACTCGATGGAATCGCCAGATCGTTTATAAAATGATATGTTAAAAAAATGAGAAGTTAGTATTAAGTGCTCTCAGGCAACACGGTAGATCCCCCACAAGCATCACAGCATGCTCTCTGTCGTAGAACTAATGAAGAAAAGAAAGAAATGCAAGCAAAGCTGTTGGAGAATCGAGAAGAAGCATTGCATCAAGATGATAATGGAACGGAACCAATGCTGGAAAAGGAAAACCTGATGAAAAGAACAGAAAACACAGGGAAGAATATTATCGGAATATGAGATCTAAGGAAAGAAAGGAGAAACAACGGAAATGGACAATCACAACAGCAAGAATTGGATTAGGAGTATTTTAGAAAAGAAGAAAATTACGCAAATGAAAAAAAGAATAGATGTACCCCTTCTCAAAGAAAGATGGAAAACTCTACCACAGCATAAGAGTAATAGGAAAGCAAGTTCGTATATAGAAGGCTTGCAACAAAAAGTAAAGAAAAACAGTCATTGAACTTCCGAGGAGAGATAATTATGGTTTTGGCCATGGAGACCAAGGAAATACGAAACAGTTTACGACCTTCATAAAGGGTGAAATCTATGCCACAAGAGCCCTGGCTTGTTACAGTACAAGTGCAATTAAAACGTGTGATAGGAGGAGGAACTCTACTGTCAGTGAATAAAATATTTTATAACCTAGCTGTCTTGGTGGCAAAGACAGGGCAGAAAAGAGGAATACCAATTTACAAGAACACCCTTTCGACCCCGGCTGTCGAGTGTATGCAGCCCAAGAAGTGCCTTCACCTACAATGGAGAGAAAAGATGGTATCTGGAATGTAGACGCTTCCCAAAACCAAGGGAAAGAAATTTACCCCCTTTGGACATCCGATGACTGGCACGAGCTTAGTTTATGACCCAGCTGTGAAAAGGGTGCGGCGAAAAAGAAGATGCGGTGATTTTGCTGTTATTTCCCCCACAGTGAACAAATTACAGACCTCTGAGGTTTGGATTCCAGTAAATTCCAAACCCCCATCTACAGCAAAAAGAGAAAGTGAATCATCACAGTGAACAGTGTCAAAGTAGCGAGAATAAATATAGGGGTGCATAACCCTCACGGGCTTTAATCTCCAGTTATAATATTAATTTATTGTTGAGACTGAACATTGGTTTTCAACTTGCTCTGAAGTTTAGTGTCAAAGGATCTTTAACTCTGTTTTCCCCCACCGGGACGAAGGAAAAATCTTGAAGGGACAGTGTGTGTCTGTGAAAGACCTGTTAGTGTTAATCGGCGAGGATAAAGTAAGTGGAAAGCAGGAGACCTTCCTGTTCCCCATGACATTGACCGGAGCAACGAAAACTACAAATGAGTGAGAGGATTCCTTTTTTATGTTATTGTTAGAAAAATAAAAAAGGTCTGAATTTTGGAACTGTGTCTCCATTAATGTGTTTTTTTAGAAGTTCTTTATTATCTTTTGTGTGTGATTCATTATGAAAGTTGCTATGTATAAGTTTTGCATTATTTAAGCAATTTTTACTTGGAATTAAATTATTGATTTAGTATATTTGAATAATGTAAGAACTGAGTATTTTCAGAATGTTCTATTTAGAGTATCTGGAGAAAATTATTGAATAATTAGTAAGAGAAATATTAAATGAATATTCGGAGAATTATTGGCATAAATAATTAGAATTAAGTAAGGATTGAGTTGATAGCTTTTGAATGGTTATTATTATGAAACTTTATTTTACGATGAGTTTTTCTTTAACATATGAAGTATTTTAGTTGGCTCATTATACTTGATTAATTAGTGTGTTATGCTAAAGAATTTCTTGTGATTTTCTGTGTAAGCCATTTCTGACTTGAAGATCAATAAGAGTTAAGCATTTTCTATGCGTATAAGAATTAATATTTTAAGTGGAAAAAATAAAGAAAGGAAAAATTAATACTCAAGGATGGAAATAATGTTGGAATATACAATTTTGATTGTTTGAAATAATATGAGTAATGATAAAAAGAGATTTGTGTGTGAATATTGAATTTTGCTTTTTTATTTGAAAGCGGTAACTAATGAGTAAGATGACATGAATTTTGATGTTTGATATTTTAAGCGTTGGAGGAATGAAGCATTGATTTTGTGTGTATAATTGTTTCCGAGTATAAAATATTAATATCTTAAAGTATAACTATTTTTAATAATGTGAAGTGCTTTAAATAAGATTATTTTTATGAGGAATTTAGTAATATCATTTTATAATGTTATTGGTCAAGTTAATATTTAGTACTCATTATGCAAGAAGCATTTTGTTTAATGTAAGAAATTGCGTATTTAGTGTCATTTCGCGTGAATATTTTTTTAGTATAGGGTATCTTGGAATTGTAAATGTGAAAATGGATAAGTAAATTTTAAAGGAAACAGTTATATGTACAATTTTAAAAGATGTTAAGATGTAGTATTGTGTACTAGAAAGTTTTTGATGATTTTGGCATTTTGATATATGAGAAAATTAATGCTGTAAATTGTAAGATAAACTAAGAATTAATGAAGTTTTAATTTAGAATTATTTCTTTAAGTGGAGAAAGATTTTCTTTTATACATGCATAGTGGAATTATAGATAACGCTTAAGAAAATATGTGCAAGAGTGATGACTAATTAAAAGGAAAATTAAAAAGAATTATCTTTAATGAAGAAATATGCTCATTGAATATTGTGTTTTGATTTATTTTATTTTATGAAACAGAAGGCATCACTCATTTCTGTGAAAATATATTGATTGTTATTCTATTTTATGTCGCTTATGTTAATGATAATGTTAGTTAATGATATATGTGAGATTTTAGTTTCATTTTATTCTAGAATAGGAAATGATTTAGTATTTGATATGTGTGTTCTGTGGCTACAGTCATCATATACATTGTGGTATTGTCAGAGAGCGATTGTGTTGGCGATTTATTTGTTACCCCCCCCCACACCTAATTTTTATCTTGGAGGGAGGATGCAGTGTATGTATGGTGGAAAAAGAAATTGTAGTAACCCTTCAGTTTTGTAGGAGAGGGTGAAAGAGCATCTCAAGAGAGACGCGGTCGAGCTGTACTCGTAAGAGGTCGGGGAAACAAGCCCCGACTTGTAAATAAAATCTTTTGTTACTTTGTTATGAAGTTTGAATTGTCTTTGTGACCACATGATCATGACTCGATGGAATCGTCAGATCGTGTACAAAATGATATATTGAAATAATGAGGAGTTAGCATTCATTGCTCTCAGACAACACAGTAGACCCCCCCCCACACACACAAGCATCACAATTTATAATAATTTTGTATAAAAAAAAGTTTTTCTCTTTTTGATTGAATTAACAAGAAATATTTTTTTTCTTTACTTTGGGGTTTACTGTTTTTCTAAATAGGGTGTCACCTCCCACCGACGGGGATACCTAAGCGTTTCTTTTTATTTTTGACCTTCATTTGTGAGTGTGTGTCAACCAATTTCTTACTTTTTCTTCATTTTTTTTTCTACTAGATCACAGTCACGAATATTTGGTGCAACATAGTCAGTTTTGACTATTGCGCATAAAACTCTATTTTTACACGTTCACACAAACAAATGATACACGAAAGGTGGTTCATGAAATGTATAGAAAAACCAAAAGACGGTGCTCGTAGTATCAGAAATGGTTTATTTTAAGTAAGCTTCGTAACTCACAAGACAGCTGCTTAAGTCTCACTTACTAGTATTTGTGACCATGCCGTCTTCCATACCTCAAAAGTCTTCGTCAGAATTTTCAGACCAATGAGATAGTCCTCATTTTCTTCAAAGAAGATTAGGATTCACTGGAAGCAATCCAGGGTTTTTATTGTTGCTTGGTTTCCGATGTATAACGATGAATCCTAGTCTCACCTTCGGTAACAATTTGATGTGGCAGCAATCAAATTTTGATTTGGCAGAAAATGACTACCAAATCAAAACTAACCAATGAATCAATGTCAGATTTGTTTCCTCTCCATTTAACAGATGGCAGTACCCAATGGTAATAATAACTTACTTTAATGATGCTATCTCTCTTCAAATACAAGTGCTTTTTTAACCACGCTCGTATCTATCATTTATATGCCTTTACAGATTCTATATATAAGAAAATAATTCCATTTTAAGAAATAGCATTCTCTTAAAGTTCAGCTGGGAAAATATATAAATAAGTAAAAAGCAAATCCCATTTAAAGTATAAATGTACCTTCAAAACTTTTCTGAGGTTTAAATATAAATGTTTGAATAAAATTACTTAAATAAGCTCATTATTATGATAAAAGGAAGTAATTATTAAACGTCTAAGATCAAAGGAGCAAAATTATTTCTAACGCACTATTTTCTATGGAATGTTTGAAAGAATTTCAGTGAAGAATTAAACATTTTTTTGAGATTTCGGTTAAGGATTTGTTAAAACATTTTTATATCCTTAATTAACATTTTATGGTATTTATTAAGAAAGAGGAATATTTGAAATTAAAAAATATTTATATAACTTGCTTATTACAGATAATTTTTCTGAAATATTTTTATGGCTTCAAATTGGAATTTAATTTAAAAAGGAATGCCTTTTTAATATTTTAACACGGAAAATACTTTATCCTGTATAGTTTTGTTAAGGAAAAGAAAACATTCTTGTACGTATTTATTATATTAATTAACATAAAGCATAACTGTCTATTTTTAAGATGTGATATGAATATTTTAAAGAATTATTGTGGAAGAATCCCAAGTCGAACTATAAGCTTTATCATAATACTTATTGTAATGTATGTTGTTGAATTGTATAAGCTTTATCATAATTTAAGTTATATAAGTTTTATATAATGTAAGTTGTTGAATTGCATTATTGCTGAACATAAAAGCAAACGAAAAACTTGACAGATGAATAATAATAATAACTAAAAAGTAATTTAAATTCTGCTACTACAATTATTAACAATAAATGATAAAAATGACTTTGAATAAAATTAATCATAACTTTATCTTAATAAAACTAAAATGATAATACTAATATTAATAACTAATGAAGTTTTTGAAAATGAAAAAATAAATCTTAAATTTTGGGAAAAAATGTGTATGTGTATTCAGAACTGATGTGTTGGTTGAAGAAAGAAATCGTGGGATTCAAAGGTGCAATGACATAGTTCAAATTTTTGTTTTGCTTCTAAATTTTTATGAACATTTCTAGTTTACTTAATTTTAATAAAAACCAACAATAATGTTCACTAAATGCTGTATAAAAAGTAAATTATTTTATTTGTATTCATATATGTATATAACAAAAATATATATATATTTTTAAAATACATGTTTAAAAAGTTTTGAAAAGCATTTTTTCAGTAACTTACCCATGCAATAGATACTTAATTTTTATAAATATCTCAGTGAATAATTACATTACATTCTTTCTCCTATTCAGGATGAAAATGTACGTAAATTATTTTAACTGTGCAAAAATAAAAAGCATTCATTTAATTTTTTTCTTTTACAAATTTTATCTATGTAATTAAATCATATTTATATATTAATACTTAGTAAATTAATCTTTTAATTAGTTCCAAATATTTTTCTCTATTTACAGAAGTATTTATGCCATTTATTCATTTTTTTTAAAAATAGATACATATTTTACAGGATTCGAGATAACTAAAGATAAAAAAAAAAAAAACCAAAGGAAGTAAGATAAAGAAATTAAATTAACTGTTATAAGGACTTAATAAAGATACATTACCTCTGATACAAGCCAGAAAATTGAATTGTTCCATTTAATTCCAAACAAAGCTTCTGAAAACATCCATTTAAAGTTTGGAAGCCTTTCTTTTAATTTCTCAGACTCTTGGATCTTTCAACCCAAGGTAAATATTTGTTATCCTTATACCAAACAAGGAATCCTGCAGAATCTAAAGGATTTTTGTACAAAAGATCCAGCGTATTCAGTGTTCCGAGGACAAACATGGCGAAACCTTTCGACTTATCCTTTGAAAGGTAGATTTCATATTTACAAAAAAGTGTATAAAGGAGTGCACTTGGTGGAGCCAGCCACAGTTTCTCTCCATCTTTGCAATATTGTCTTCTGAATGATAACAATTACAGTCGAGCCGGCAGGAAAGTGAATTCAGGAGGAAGAGAGAGAGGTTTACTCTACTTTTATTTACTCTAAAAGGGAAGAAAACAGAATTCTCTGTGAAATAAATATTACTTTAGTGCCACTCGCACTATGAAAACTCGTCATTTTTGAATTTTGGACTTGGAATAAATTTCTCCTGAGAGTTTGGGGTTACTCATCTTTTCTTTCTTTTGCGAAATCTTTTCGGTCTGAAGTCTTTAATAAAGCATGAATACCTGAGGAGGCATTTGAGTTTATCTTACGAAGAAATAAATGGTTGGATTTCCTTAATTTGACCAAATTAAGTACTTTTGAACTGTAGATTTTCCGGACATGTTGCAATTTAAGGATTATAATGTCACCCAAATAGTGCCTGATGGCTTATTGAAATTTAATGTTGTTTAAAATTCTGGCATTGAAGTTAAGTACTCCGGTTTCTCCTGAATGTGATTTATTAATTTAATCAAATGCGTTAATATTTTTATATGAACCTTAATTTATACAATATAATTCAATTAACTTTAAACAAAGCAATATAATAACATTGATATGTATATATCCTTTTTTTAAAAAATCCGAACTTTGCCTTGGCTTTTAGTGATAGTTATTCGACTGGAAACTCTGTGATCTTTCAGTCATTTAGAAAATTTATTATAAAAACATTTCCCTTGCGTAGATTATATTCTCTTCTAGTTAATACATTATTTTCATTATGTAATATTTATTTACACCCATACACACATAATCGCGCGTGGACACACACAAGATGTATATGCTTGCAATTATATCTATATATTAAGTCACAAACAGAAGAGCGTTAGAACAGGAAAATTGTTAATGCTTTCAAGATTGGATTTTCAATATTAGTAATCGTTCAAATGAGTATATTCTATAATCTTATGGCACAAGTGTGTCAATAATACTTTACAATGGAGAAAAATGTGTGAATTGAAAACAATGTGGTAATAAATCAGTGGTTGATGCTCAAGGTGAGTGGTGACTCATGTATAGCATATCGACTAGAAGCGTGTTACCTAAAATCTGAAAACATACTTTAATAAAATCTACCCGCAATGTGCCCACACTAAAAAAAATTATTGGTGACGGTTTTAATTCATTTTAATAATATTGAGCTCCACTCCAAATAGGAAATTTCCGGCCATTACACGATTGGAATCGTCAGAGATTTAGAAATTCCTACTTCGACAGGATTATAGTAGAGTCTTTATATGGCATAAAGTGCACAAATCCTTGCAGATGTCAGACATGTATTGAATAGGCTGCAGTGATAGTGTAACGGTTTTGAGCAGGAACTATTGCATCCTGTCTTAGTTACAAATTATATCCTAGCGAGCTCCGGCTACGCTAAACATTACGCTGATTTTCTTCACTCATTCAATCGCAGACTTTTTCCGGTGTACTAAGTGCTCTTTCAAGTGCATATTCATTAGTTACAAATCACCAGGAATACAAGAACTAGCATAACAATGCGATTGGAACACCCATCAATTTTCCATGTTCCTCAGAATTAATCTTCAAACTATATATATATATATATATATATATATATATATATATATATATATATTGTTTATTTTATGGTAGCTGAGAGAGAGACCATATTCAATTGGATGGAGATACAATTCCACCTTTTGATAAACAGTACAAAAAGTCAGAAGAGCATAAGAGATTGATAAACATTTGTAAGAATGTAGCGCTGGGTCGGTCGGCAGGGCCGAAGCAAAGCAGAGACCAGAAAAAGTTTTTATAATGTCAGTTTCCAGACGGTGAACAGCACAGTGTCTCTTCCACTGGAGAGGAGAAAAAGAGTATGCTTTTCGATGTACATCTTAGTATATATCAGGGATTTTCCCCAATAGGCGTAATAGAACACGTAGCACAGGATTAGGGATTCTAGGGAATTTTAACTATAGACAGAGAGTCTAATAGAGATAATTTGTAACATATTTACGACCGTGGGAAAGCGAGTTAAACAAATTTTATGAACGCGTGATCTAATAACTAAAAGGATAATTTCGAATTAGATTAGGAAATAAAAATTAACTTTTTTTTTTCTTTTGAATTAGGGAATGAGATAGCATAGATAATTAAATTATTTTGAGATACATTATTAAATTAAAATTAAATCATTACACACCACACACACACACTTATATATATACATACAGGGTGTGTCATATTGAATGGGACAAAAAGAAAACATGATTGTGAACGTTGTAATTAATGTATTTAGAAAATTCAAATTTACCTCAAAACTACAATTATTCAAGTTTCTACAAGTGTTCAATATGTGCCCATCCGGCACATATTGAACCGAGGAAGTATTGGCATATTCGAAAACGCAGTACGCGTTCACCTGCATGGACGACATTTTGTTTAACAGCTCCTCTAGCGGCGAGTTCTTCATTCGATAATTTTTCCCTGTTGCCAAACAAAACTTGTATGATTGTAGTTGCAGAATAAATTTGTTTCGGCTGAATAAATCCATTACTGCAGTCACACTGTGCTATTCTTTTTGTCCCATTCAATATGAAACACCCTGAATATATATATCATAATTTGTAATAAATGTATACATAAAATTCATGAGTAAAATGAGTTAGCCTTAATTTTAAAAGTTTAATAGTAATCCCCATACGAAAACCATTAATGTGATAGGAAAACCAAAGCAAATAAAAAGGATTCCATAGCGTTTAAAATGGCAAATACTTGTTTAGGACTTAACAGTGGGGTTTAAATTAGCTTTTTTTGCATACATTATTATTTCGCTATATTTATATTAGTATATAAGGACATAAACAAATGAAAAAATATGCAACGAAGAAACATACTCAAAAACTTAAAATCCCTTATATATTAGTTAGATATCATTACAACGATAAAGCAGGTTAGTGAGAATGAACACTTCTCTAATTGAATTCAGCAGCCATTTTCTTAAAAAATTCTTAATGAATAGGTACAAGTAAAAGAAAAAGAAACGAGCTATTATAAGATATTCTTAAAATTTGCATTACGGTTAATGTTAAAGTGATTAATTGTTTGTAATTGTATTGGAAGATTATTAAAAACGTCATTTTTTCCCCTTAAAAGAGAAAAATCCCACTGTTCAATGGTGCAGTCATCTGTATGCAAGACACTGTAGTTGATAATTGTTGTGTTGTATGTAAGTAAAAATATAGAAATGTAAATTTACAACTTGCACCTAGTGTTTTTTAAAGATAAACAGGTTCTTAAAAAATAAACGCGTAATTGTTTTCTATAAAGTAATTGAAAATTTCTCAAAGATTTTAATTTGTCTAACTTGTGTATCAAATTATTATTGTGATGTTAATGTTTTTAAAAATATTTGTAAAAATTATAAAGAAATACTTTTACTACAGAAAGGAACTTTAACAATATGAAAATTAAATGCATCTCATTCAATACATATATTGTTGCATAAAAGGTAATTTTTTTTTGTTATTCTACATCTAGGAAATCAATTTTATTTCAGTTATAATTTATAAAAATAGGTTTTAGATATTCCGGGTAAAATGTAAATCAATGTTAAAATTCACTCTTTTTTCCAAATATCATAAAATGTTCAATATGATGACATAAATTATGTTATAAAATGCTACATGAATATAGTTTTCTTCACAAAAATGCTCAAATATGTTAGTTAAACTAACAGGCTCTCTCTACTTGGTGTAATTTATTTATAATATTTAACACAATAATTATTTTTCAATACCAAACTAATTGAGCACAGAATTTCTTGGAATTATATATACTGTTTTCCTTTATGACTTGTTTTATAATGCTATTAACGCGGAATTTCTTAGTGATTTTTGAATTATTTAAAAAAAATAACTTCAAAAGATCGAGAATGAGTAAAAATCAATGAATTCGAAAATGAACTAAGCAATTTTTTAAAAATAATTAGCAAAATATGTTATTTCGGAAAGAATGTTACTAGAAATTAATGAAATATCAAGCAATAAATGTCATTTAACCGAGAAAGTTTTCAGATCTATATTGACATTAAATGATTCTATTGAGTTAAATAACCTAATTTTGTATTTGACCAAGCACAAATTACCAGAACATCATTAAGATTAAGTACTAATCTCTTAATCACAGATTTCAAGAATTCAGCTTGCGTTTGCTCCATAAGAGGAAGTAATAATCTCAAAGAATTATTTAATTTCTAGCGGATAAAGCAATACATTTCAAAAATCAAAGAGAATAACAGCACTAGAAGTAATATAATTCTTCAGATAAAGTATTACTGGAATGTGTGATAAATGACTTAAAGTATTTTTATGTCAATTTATGAAAGTTATTTGGATTAATAGCAACAAAGTGAAACATTATAACTCTGTGAAATATTTACTAAACTATAGATAAAACCCGTGCTGTAGAGAGCCGGAATTTCTTATGAAATCATGTATTTATTTATATTATTATTTTGGAAACAATGTAATAAAGGAGTTTTTTTTTATGTTTTAGAAATCTTATTTTTTGTACATTCTATTAAAAAAAAAATAATATTTTCTCAATTATTAATCTAACGGAAAACAATTACTAAAGGAATATTATTTAATTGATTTAAAATACTCGATAACTTTTAACCGTGATCCAATAATACTTAGCCATAAAATGGTAATAAGGCATTGAAGAAAATAAAATTAAAATTTCCTTTTTTTGAAAAGGATGTATTTTAGTAAGGTGTAAAACTTTCATATAGCATTGGATTATTCTTTGAATAAATATTCAAATAAAAATAAATTTCATTTATGCTAAAAGTATTAATTATATTTGTTTTTTATTAAAATATTTGAATGTATTCACGGCATTTTTATTGCGTGACTTTTTTTAAGTTTCTTCTTTTTTTGATATACATTAATGGCTGTATTGTTAGACACTTAGATATACAGATATGTATTAAATTTTTTAAGTATGTAAAATATGCATATAAGGTGCTTAATGATTTTAAAAATTAAAAAGTTAAAATATATACTAATGAGTTGCTGAAATTGTTCTCAATGTTTGACCATTTGATAGCATAACTTTACTATGGGATAGAAAATAAAATTAGTAAATAAAATGATTCTTTTTTCAACAAATTTGAAATCCAAAACAAATTTCGTATCATTGTTATAAACTTTCTCCATACATTTTTAATTTTTTGAATAAATATGCTGAAAATTACATTAGTTATAAGGTAGTAATTTGAATATTCCTTTATGTATGACACTGCTGTATCAATTGCTATTTGCTTTGATGAACGAAACAAAATTGAAAAGTAAAAGTGGAAGAATCTTAGTTTTAAAAAGTTCTTTTTCTGAACCGAAAGACACTTGTGGAAAATTACAAAGTGAAAATTTCATACAGGAAGTTAATTTATTAGTTCCCCCTCCTTCACGTCTATTATTATATTGATTATTATGGTTAAAAAAATATGATACACAGATTATCTTGATGCCGATGAGTCGGAACAAGTAAAAACCCCACATTTTCCCAAAAGTGTCCTTGAACTAACTACATACACAACGCATGGTTGAAGATCAACCTTGTTTCAATACCAAAACTTATTTTCGTTCCGAAAAAAAAAAAAACAATTACTAATTTCACCGCGGAAGACAAAAATATGCTAAAATTAAGCGAGGCTGAAAAAAGCACGGAGGGAATTACAAGTGTGACAATGACGTTATTAATTAATTGAGTTCAACGCATGATCATTATCAACCCAACTGAATGGATCCACGACATAATGCAAGGGGATGCTTAAAAAGAAAGTGCTATTACCCTTCAAATGGGACATCCGTGAGTAAAAAAGAAAGTCTTTATAGATAGTGGTTCATCCTGAGAAATGAAAAATGCCTGGCTAGTTGCCAGCCTTCACATCCTATGCTGCTTTGCTTTATTAGATACGTACCTAATGATGTTATAGATCAGGTCACTAGAAGACGATAGTTCAAAGTACGAAAAGGATACACTTCAGTGTCTTTTTATGGAGTGTGCTACATGGAAGAGCGCCCAAATAAGATAAAATTACGGGGATTTCTTTTCTGAGAGCATAAAATTAAACTTGGTTACTAAGAACTGCGAAAATAAAGATTGAATTTTATGCACTATTAGAGCAATGTTTTTGAACTTCTTTGAATGAAATCGATATGGTGTCTCCATTGATGAAAGAAGTACTAACTCATGGAAAAAAGATTTTTATGTGGAAGAGAAACGACAAGCTCTTATTTTTGTTTTTATCATGGTGGATTCAAAATGATATACAATTGTAAAACTCTAGTACTCTCTTAAAAGTTCTGATAGTTAAAAATTGTTTTTTTTTTTATACATAAATGCATCAATGTGCGCCAAAACTGAAAAAACATTACTCCAGAATATTCTTAGAAACTGGCAACGTAATAGGTGTCTGTAAGCGCACTTGAAAATGTCTGCTTTTTACTTTTCATAACGTGAAGCAAAATAAAATGAATTTTCTATCAGACTGGAGAAAATATAAAAATTTTGAGTTTCAGGAAATGGAAAAAAATGATGATTTAAGTAGTTCTAAGTAATGCTGAAATGTTTACATTTTAAGCAAAAAAAAAAAAAACATCGAAAAATTATATTCACATTGTAGGCTTAAAAATGTATAGATAAGTTTTTTATGATAAAAAATGTTTTATAATGGTTATTTTAAATAAAACTTAACTTAAAATCTTAGAAATCACTTAAAAATTTTGTTTAAAAATCCATAATACTTCATTGATGTATAGTTTTATTACTGTTTGATATCGTCAATGTTTTGTAAATGATTTCCCTAGAAATTTAAAAGAGTTTTAAACATTATTTCAATACTACATTTCATTTCCATATACTTTGTTGCTGTGAGTAATAATTTTCGTTTAAATTACGATTCTAAAACATAGAATAGGCAACTATTCGATTATTCTAAAAATAAATTTAAAATTTCAACAAGGAAAGAAAAGCTGTACTTAATTTTATTCTAGAATGTTGGAAAAACACACATTATCAACTTTGTTACTTGAATTGCGGTTTTGTAACTTTTCCGAATTATATAAAATATTTCCAATATTTTGAAGGAAAAAATATTGAAATCTAATTTTTTAATATTTTTCTCATTACATTTAATATCAGTCAAATAAGTAGCATTATTTGGATTCAATAAGTCTTTAGAAAATTGCCTCAGAACTAGCGTAAAAATTCAAAATTAAAGATGACATATAAATTAAAGTTGTAAATAATATAATATTTCTGTGAGCTCTTGTCTATCCTTTAGGGCATTCAGCATTACTTTTCTTTTTATTCATAATAGTCCACTCAATAGTGTGGACATCAGTAAGTTTTCAGCAATTATGACATTTAATCAATGATTAAAACTTGGTATTGACATTTTTACCAATAATTTCTTTGACATCCTCGCAGATTTTCTCTCCAAGTTTTCATTTGGTACTATCACAAAATAACATTTCATTCTCAAAACTCTTAAGAAATTATAATTTGTGCTATTTATTTATTGTTGCTCCAATCGATCAAAAAATTTGAATTCTTTTAATGCGACGTATTATTTCCTGTCATTTTTATTAAAGTCTTTAGTTTACTTCATTAATGTTTTTGGAAAAAAAGTATGTTTAAAGGTTTTTAGATTTTTTAAAAGTAAACGATTTAAAGGAGATCAAAATGCCAACACAATAATTTAGAAATAAATCAAAGACAAAAATCGTAAATTATTTTAAAAACTCCCCAATGCAATACTAGAACATCAAAGCATTTATGTTTTGTTTGATCTAGTTTCTGAAATTGAATTTAAAATATATATTGGGGGTCTTTTTATCCAATTTTGTAATTTCTCACTTACACGATAAACTTTTTTCTTAAGCTCTAATCTCTCAAAGTTTATAATGTTGAACATACATCTAATTTTACTTTCATAAAAATAGTTTGTAGAATATTTTATAAGATGACAACTTTTCCTTTTTTCGTGCAATATTTACTTCAAGAGTCAAATTCACAATTTTCGTATTCATTAACGTTTCAAAGTTAATTGCTGTCTTTCGTGCACTAGCAGAAATACATGATCATTTCTAAAGTATACTAGCTGAATAATAATACTACTATTTCAGGCAAATATACACTTTGCTACATTTTTGTATCATGTTTTGATCTTTCTATATTTTGTATTTCAAATTTCGTGTTAGCTTGTGAAGGAAAAAAAAAATCATTTTAAGGCTTTGGTTTAAATTTATCGTTATTCTTTCATAAATTTTTAATAGCGAGTGAAATGTACAATATTTGAAAAAAAAATCAGTTCTTATAATCCTTAGGAATATACATAGATGTAATATTATTAATATAAATGTATAATATCTTAATAATAATAATTAGCTATAAAAATGAAGAATCGAGGGTAACAAAACGATTTTTTTCGATAAAATAAATGGACATTTTATAGAATACATTTAAACAAAAACAAAATAAATTATATGCAAGTTCATTTAAGAAACGCAAAAAGAAGTTCAAAATCTTCGGAATTCTTAGAACTAGTAAGAAGGTTCTAGTTCCAAGAACTTCGAAGTTCTTAGAACTAGAACCTTCATCTGAATTATTACGAATGTCATCCTTTAATATCTCGGCACATGTAACAAACTTGAAACACTTTTTTTGAAAGAAACGAGTCTTAATATTGAAATAAATGCTTAAATGTTACATTTTAATAAGTAATTTAGACTTTACATACAATATAAACATGATAATTAAACATATATATTCATAACATATATAAGCATTACATAAATATATATCCATAACGTATAAGCATTACATAAACATATATCCATAACTTATACACATTATATAAATACATATCCATAACATATAAATATTGCATAAACATATATACCTAACATATAAATATTGCATAAATGTATATCCGTAACATATGAACATCATATGAACTTATATCCACACATACACACACATATTTCATACAGCTTCCTTAAACTTTTACATAAGAACGTGCTTTTGAGCCGTAATATCTCAAGTTAAATTATTACAATACAATATAGGAGACATACGCTACAGTATATAATATACATTACAATATAGAATAACAAAATAGGAGATGAAAGATGGAACATATTTTTTGCAGAAAAAAAAAATGGATTGCTTATACAGAAATGTGTAGTATAGGAAAATGCACTGTTCTGTTTGAAGTGGCAAAATTAAAATATTATATTTTAGGGTTGAATTATTTTTTCAATAGGAATAAATGAACCGTGTCTGCGGCCTAAGAATTTAGCATTAGTCGAGTATAGAATTAAATTTAAAATTCCATTGTGTTATTATTGTTCCTTTAATAAAAAGGCAATAAAATTAACATCGGTAATGCTAGTACGAGATAAAATGTCTTTTTTTTACTCTGACAGTAGGAACAACTCGAGTAGTTATCGATAGGTGATTGCTTATTGTTTGACTGATTTAGCTAAAAGATAGGAAAAGGTAGCACAGGTTGATAATTAAATGTACGAATATTTATGTATCTTATGCAAGCAGAGATACGAATTTTGATAAATTTGATAAGGAGAATCTGATGAAATTTAAAAAACGGAAAGCATCGCATTATGACAAGGATTATATGCAGGTTTTTAAAATAAAAAGAAAGTACTCATAACTGTGCAGTATCAATTTATGATATGATTTTAGTAACCTTTCTTTTTTGTTATAATATAATTGAGTGACGAATTCTTAAAAGCATTTGTATATTACACTTTTAAAATAAGAAGAATAATCATGATCTCTTGTTTATAGGTGATGACAATATTTCAAATAATTAGCAATGCTGTTTTCCAAAGGAGTTTAATAATCGTGATGTCAAAGGAAATTATTCGTAGTCATCAACGACGAAAAATGACATTTTTGAAATAAGTGATATTGTTCTCCCAATAAAAAGGTAATGAAGAAGCAATATTCTTTATGTTTCAGAATATGCAACATAAACATGATGATATTATCCATCGCAATTCGAAGATATTAAGTTAGAATTATTTCTAAATCAAGAATAAAGACCTTGTGATTCTAACGCAACAAAAGCAGGCTAAAGGGGAAAAAGTGTGTTTCAATGCTTATAATTTAGAAAAAAGAAATTTTGTCTTTTATTTTCTTTATTATTTTGAGTTATTTAATAAATTAATCATAATTTCTAGTTAATTAGTATTCATCGCATGTAACTGAATAAATATTATTCGAAATTAATATTCGTTCAGACATTTTTATATCTTGTGCAACATAATTCAGAAGTTATGTAACATTGATAAGCATGAAAGGTACTCAAAATATTTGGAAAATCAATAGGAACTTTATAAAATAATTAACAACTTCATTGAAAAAAAATATAAATTTTAGTTCTATTCATTATATAGATACTTACATACTCAGATAAACTAATGAGGTACTATTCGAATAAAAAATGAATGTAATCTTTCATTAAAATCCTTTTTTAATTCATATACAAATCATCCGAATCTTGATGTATTCAAGTTGTTATTAGTAGCTTGAATTAGGAATTAGTACCTCCTGCCCCGTTCTTACTTATTTTCTATTCACTCCTCTCTATTATATTTTTTCATTTTTTTTTTTTTTTTAATTTAAAAATTTTTTTAAACACCAAAACTGTTTATAAAAACATATTTTCTGCAGATTGGAGAGATTCGTTTTTAAGGTTGATAAAAAGAGTTGCTGATTCATAAGCTACAATATTTATTACAGTTGAACCACTTGACCTGACATTATTTCATAATTTTTTTTTTTTTTTTTGCATTGCAGTGCATACGCACAGTGTATAATTTGTGTAAAGCCTTGTTTAGTTTTGACCTTGCATAAGTATTTGTTGTCCTTATTATTCGCATCCCCTTTCTCTGCAAATTGAAATAGTTTAGCTTATAATTTTTTTGTTAATTTACAAGCATTTCATTTCTAGTTAATATCTTCATCATATATCCTTGGGTAATTTATTAAATTTTCTTTACGGCACTGAAAATGAGATGCGTCTATTAAATAAAGAGTCTGACGCTATAAAATCTTTTATTTTAATGTCTTACATATTTAATTATTATCATCTTCAAAATACACCCCTCCTCTATCCTTACAACTCCCCATGCGAATCTTCCATTGTTTGAAATAGTGTTAGAAATCTTCTTCTGTCAGCTGCTTCAGGACGCGTGCCACTTTCTGTTTCTTAGCTTCAATGGACTCACAAATTATTCCTTTTAATGCCGATTTACCTAAAGAAACAGACAGAGTCGCATGGCTCAATATCTGGTGAATAAGGCGAATGGTCTAATACTGGGATGCTGTACGTGGCTAGAAACTTCTTGACAGTCAATGTGGAATAAGCCGGCGCATTATCTTGGTGGAAAAATTTGTTTTAGGGATTATTTTTCAATTCCTAGTCTCAACAATCACACGAATACTTAAGCGACGGTCATGTGGAATCAGATTACAATTTTGTTCCATATTGTCATCCGGTTTGACGGAGTGGGATGACTTGGGCGAGAATCATCTACAACGTTTTCTTCTCCATCTTGAAAATGCTTAAACCACCCAAAAAAACGTGCACGTGATAAACATTAATTATCATTCACTTCTTTTAATAGAATATAAGTTTCAATAATGTTTTTTTTTCTCGTTTCTTGTGAAATTTTACAACAATTTGTTGCTCAGTTATTATTTTTTTGCCGGTGAATCGAAAAAATAACTCTAATGTGAATGAAAGCTATGCATATACGGAATCGTTAACAGAAACGAGAAGCACTGCATTCAAAAGAGAAGGCGTCACGTTAAGCAATTGTCTCTCGCTGGCGTTTGGCTCAAGCATACTTCTGAAGCAACATCAGTCTCGTTATTGAAATTCCACACCTCCTATATGAGGGCTGTTTTTCGATTTATCACCAAATGAAAACTCCCGCGAAAATACAATGAATCTGTGTGCAGATGTGTTGCGCAGTGTCTCAAGTATGCCAGATGATCGCGTGAGGTCTCAGTTGTTAGTACTGGGTGTGCAGTGAGAACGTAAACATGATTCAAACAACTGACAGTTCACACTTCATAATTTTGAAGTGAGGACTTCGATTAGCAAGCTGAAGGGGGCAATGCTGCCGAAATTCTTCGATGATTGAGTTATGTAAACGAAAAAACTTTCATGAATGAAAATGCACTGTCATAGAGTGCAGTTGCAACTAAGACGTCTCTACAGCGTTTTCAAAAAGACGCGTTTGGTCACCAACCATAGAGACTGGACTTGGCTCCCTCCAGTTTCTATCCCTTTGCTCATATGAAACACTGGGTAGGAAGGCAGAAGTTTGGCTCAGACAACGAACTTCTGATCAGTATAGAAAGCACAGGCAGCTATCTTCTATGACGAGGGTATTGGAAAGCTGATATTACTCTACGACAAATGTTTCAGTCAGAGCAACGACTATGTTGAGAAATTACTTTAAGGTGTATCCAAACATGTTTCAAATAAAACAGTTTTGATTTTCACTGTGGTTTTCATTTCGTGACCGATTGGATTTTGACAAAAAAAAAAACCGTACTAATGAACAATTATCAGCTTTTACCGATAGTTTTTATACAAACGTTTGTTTTTATAAATAATGAAAATGTTTTAATTTTTTACTATTTTTTTTACAAATTAAATCTTTTTTACAGCAATAGGTTACATAATAGTAATAAACAGAATTGTACTTACCATATGTTGTACTTGATTTATTCTATTTTTTGCTAAATTTTTCAAATTTTTGATGCTGTTTATTCTAAATAGTAAAAAAATATTCAAATCTACTTTTAAAACTACTTATGAATATCCTGCCTTTCTGGTTTCATTACGCTTTCAAAATTTCATAACATCAGCAAGATAATTAAGTCTGAAAGAAAAAAAAAGTTTTCTGTGATTTATAATTTCTTTAAAATCTATAGGGAATCAGTTTACGAATGCATTTAACTTCCTTCAAACTACATTAATTTCTTGTTATTTAACACATAGAGAAAATAAAGAGAAATGAGTTATTATTAAAACAAAATTAAGATTCATCTGATTAGATCCTGAATTTTTATTGTATTGATAATAATTAAAAATCAGGACTCACTTTTTGCTCAAAGTAATACATCATTTCGCTTGTGATTGAATTCATATTCTATGGTTTGATATTATAAATGCAAATTTCCTTTTTTCGTTTTGAAATTAGTTACAGTTTCAGGTGATTCCAAGTTATCAGAAACATATATGGAGCAATGAATAATTACATTTGTACCCACGGGATATTTCTATGAAAATTAATCACTTAGAATGTTTCTAGATGCGAAGAATTTCGTTTCATTTTAAAATGTTATCGTTACAAGATTATTGTGTTGGGATATGTGCTAAAAACTAATGTGCTTAGAGCTGTTCAATTTGGGGAATTTAGAAATTTTCAGTTAGTATGAATGAATTGAAGTTTAATGAATTGAAGTTTTTCAGCAGTTAAAACTAATTCAAATAATTATTTTGCAGAAATATTTCAATTGAAAAATCAAGAATAAATTTCAGTACTAAGAATAAACATGCATATAGTATATTGTAGCGTAAGATATAGATAACCCCTGCCAAAGACTTTTGTTTTGAACTCCCGCTTTTTCCCCCAACTTCCCATTCAAAGTCACAATAAAAAGTTTATTGCTTAAAAGCCATAAATGAGCAAAATCAGGTGGCTTGGGTCAACCACATTCATGAACATCTGACAATGTTACACAGGTGCGGATGAGTTGAATCCTCTTTGTGAGGTATTGTTGACCCATGGCATTGATATATATGTGAATTTGGGGCCTAGCCGTGTGACGGCCGACATCGGCTTGCACGAGAAGAAAACTTGGCCGATAAGAGCGAATGGTGTTGCAGGGGCAAAAACGGAGTTTATCTTTCATTGTATAGTTCATTCAAAAATGAAAATAAATCAAAAGGGGGCGTGAGACAAACCTACCCGAGGTTTTATAAAGGGAGAAAAAGAAGAAGAGGTCAGTGCTGCCAGGGAGCGAGAGAGGGTTCCAGCTAGAAGTTGGAGGCTATTGCCTGCTCTTGCGATTTGAGATCTAAAATCGAACTGCGTTTGATATTAAGCTTTTGGTGATATTTTAACTATGTGCTGTGTAGCTATATGTGTTTGGACTTTGTGCGAAGAGAAACCAGACGGAAACGCCAAATTAGAATATAATCTATAGATTTGTAAAATAAAGATTTATCTTCTCTTAAGCTGTGTGATCCCTTCACGTTACCGCTTCATTCTACGCATTCTGAGGTCACGACGTTACAATATACAACGTGAATTTTATTATTGGTTTTCTGTATAAACCTCTGATTTTAAAAATCCCATGGGGATTCTATGTAAAAAAAAAAGTCAATTTTTGTTCATTCAGTGTAAGAATATATTTTACAAAATTACATAATTATTTTCTTTCTTATTCAAATTTTGTTTCCCTATACTCTATTTTATTTTGTAGAGGCTGTTGGTCTTCTGTTTTTATGCCAGTTATGGCAAAGGTCGTTTTGAGTTAAATAAAATAACTCTCATTGTTATAGTATTTTATTACTTCAGATAAGTTACACAAGGGCAACAATTACACATATAAATATCAAAATAGACAAAGAAAATAATGGGATGGTGTGCCACAAGTGTAATTGTCAACGCACTTGCCCTTCACCGACGTGTTCCTCTTTGATCGCTAGAGGTCGCCGCTGCTACTTGGGCAGTCAGTATTAAGTTAGTACAATAAAGGTAATAATAACTTTGATTTCAAAACTTTATTTTTTAATTATGGATACCATTAAGAATATACAGGTGTTTTTAATAAGAATGGGATTTTATAGCCGTTAAAACCAAACCAATTGTAATATGTGCGTATATATATAATCTAGGTTTACTACAATACCGCGTGCACAAAACAGTAATTCTAAGAAACATTTAAAGACTTATAAGAAGAAATTATATTAACATACAAGACTTCAATTCAATGTATCGAGTTATTTTGCCTCTAAAATCTTATAAATGATGTAATATATTTTATTTTATCAGAAGAAGCTATTATTTTTAACTTATAAACTAAAAATTGCTTGAAGACTAATTCGATCTCGATTTATTAAAATTGAAATTTCGAGACATTTTCTTTACAACAGTCGTCAAAAATATAAATATATTTAGTTATTAGTTTGCATATGTGCTTACTAAAGTGATGCTCATATATCTTATTTTCATTTAGCTATATGTGACTTAACTTAACAAAATTTTTAATTTCTTTTTTAAAAATATTGATTAGTTGAAGTACATTATTAGTTGTATGTTAGTTGATAATTCACAATATTGAATTAGTTGATTAGGTGAAGACATTGTAATGCTTTAAACTAATACTATAATCTGTGATCAAATATAGTAGAAAGAATATTATTACATAAGTAATTTTCGGTAACAAGTCTTGCACGTTCTTTTGCACTTTGTATTGTTGTATAAATATGTAAAGTAGTTTTAAAATATTTGAAAACAAAATATAAAATTGATTGATATTATCTGTACTTATATATATATATATATATAAAATTGATTAATTTAGTAATTAATTTATTAATTGATTAATTAAAATTGATTATTATCTGTACTAAATATAAAATTGATTAATTTAGCAACGCGCACTTAGTAAAATAAAAGATATCAAATTTAACTTATTGTTTGAAGTGGAATAGACGTTTTAATGGTTTATAGATAAATGAACATTATTTGGTACCGTGATATTGCCTTGTTGCAAGCATAAAAATAAATAAGTACAGATAATAATAAACAACAAACAATAACTAATTGACAGAAATATTGAAAGAAAAAGAAATAGCTGATTATATCCTCCGAAAAAATAGGTAACATGATATTATTAGTTCTGAAAAGGAAACTTTTCCTGACAAAGCCAATAACTCGGATTCTAAAACAGCCACTTTTCTTCGCACTTATGAGTTTCGATGATAGTAGTCGATTCTCTCAAAATAAAGTTGCACAATACCCTTATTGTTATTTAGAGGCTACTTTCATCAAGTGTTCCAGAATAGAAATAAATATTAAACATTTGTTTTAATAGAAAAAGATTCTGAATTCCCTTTCTAATAAAAGAGAAAATATTTTAACACATTTCTCATTTTTATTTGTATCAGTACTTTTTTCTTGTATTAATAACTTTAATATCACTACTCTACTTATTAGTTTATAACGATAAAATACAATTAAATAAATGGGTAAAGAAATATTTATTGTGTATTTCTGAATTTCACAAATTCATTAGAGACAAATTTCTTAATAATTCCTCTTTAAATATTAATAATGTTTAACATTTATATACATAAAAAATGTTAAGAATTATAAAAATTGTTGAGTAATATAAAAATTGTTAAGTGTTAAAAATTGTTAAGAATTAATTTTTATTTTTACATTTTATTTGCTGGTTGCCAGATTAGATTATAATTAGAAGTGAACAAAATTAGCTTATGAAATAACTAAAACAGTTTGGTGGTAATTTTTGCACAAGTTTGCATTGACACTGGCACTTTGTTTAATCGAAATATAATATTTACCATTTTTTTCATAATACCGTGTACTTAGAAATGTCAAAATGGGCCATTTTTACCCCAAAGTGAAAATAAAAATGAAAAATGCAATACTTAGTTCTTCTCTTCCAAGCCATTAATTTAAAGATGTCAAAACAAAACTTGACATTTGTAATGACACCTGCTTATCTGTGCTATATTTCATGGGTAAGAGAAATGGAGATTGAAAATGGGATCGTCTGGACGAAGACAGAAGATATTAGAGATGTTCGCCTTTTTTCAATTCCTTGGAGTTGCTGCACTATTTTTCATTGATGTTTTCGTTTCGAGTTTTTTTCGGTACTGTTTTCGTGTGAGTTTACTATATGGAAAATTTTAGAAACTTGGAATTCTAATTTGGCAAAAACTCATTTGTTGAACTAGGACCACTTGAATGGTGCAAAAAAGTTATTACAGAATTATAATATTTAAAAACGGATAACTATTTCAATAATTCATTTTTTAATAATTTCTTTTACGCAGTACTCACCGTGAATTTCTCATATATGTCTTTTTCAGCTAAAAATATTTTATTAACTCTTTCCTTGATAAGAGACTAATTGGAGTTTTGTATATTTCAAAACAGCACCAGTATATAAGCCATATTGAAGAACATGACATCATGCACGATCACTGTTAAATTCATTACAATTATTTTAAATGAAGTATATATCCCTATCAATTGATGTTATTTCCACCAAGTGGTTGTGGAAGTATGCCATAAGGAACACAGCCGTCGGTGAAGTATATAAAAAGAATCATTCATGTGCCGGAGGTAGTTAGAGTAAACTAACCTAATATTGCCATAAGAAACACTGTAATTCATATGACACATATGGACGATTTTTTACTTGGCAGATTAATTAGTTGGCTAGAATGTAATTGCATGCAAATGGAAGTATTCTAGTAACAGGAAATTAAATTAATATCAATTTTCGCTTGTAGCAACAGTTCAGAGATAGCAGATACGCTTGTAAAAGATACACCACTTAACAAACAGATTCAGAATGATAAAATAAATGTTGTAAATTGACAATTTTTTGCAGTAATTGTCAAAAGAAACTGTCAAAATTGTCAAGACATCTAGCAGCATCCGCAGAACCACGAATATCGAAGTATATTATGCAAAGACAATTAGGCTCTCAGGCTAGTCAGATGAGTTCTACATGCAACATATCCTTTCTGGTGCTCATTAATCCAGTGGGAACCAGTATAGTTGACATATGAGTTGCTTAATGACGAATCAAACTTTTTCTAGCAATTTGATACACCTATCTTAATGTGGCAACCACCAGAGACTCGTAACAATCAAAGAATGCCATTGAACAACATCGTTAAGATTGAGAAGCTTCTGGTTTGGAATGGCTATATCCTGGATTCTCGAACAGTTCTCCATTTCCAACGAGGAACCATAACAGGTTGGATTTATTACGTTAACTTTCTGCAATAACCTATCCGTCTGTTCAGTGGTGCAAAGGTGCAGATTCGCTTTATATGGATGAAAAATGCCTTCTTGATCTTTCAATTATTATGAATTAATACCTTGAAAAATAGGATTTCTAGGATATTAATTTGGAAGACAAGCTGAAATCTGAACTGAAATCTCTTTCATATATATAATAGAAACAATATATATTTTTCTAATCTAAAATTAAAATGCAGAAAATATGATTAAAATTATATCTTGATTATTATTATTTATTTTTCTTAATTATATCTTATGCCAGGATTCTATTTCAGGCTTATATTGATACTTTTTATTTATATATATTTGTAAGCCGGATTAATCATGTGTTATTCATTTCGATGGAGAGAATTTAAAATAACTGGAAACAAATTATTGTTACCTTTAATTATAAATAAAAAATGCATTTATAAGAAAACTTCTTTGTACTAAAGCAAAAGGAAAACCGCTTTTAAAGATAACATTTCTTTATTAAAAGGCTGCTTGATATTCACCAAATGAAAAATTAAAATTAAAGAATTTGGTAAAACATTAAACATTTCGATAAGATATTGGGATCAGTACGAGTGAGAATAAAAGTTCCGCATTAACAAATCTCACATTTATTATAAATTTTATGAATTTTCTGGCAGTGCGAAGATACAATTTTTGAAGAATTCATTATTTCTTTTCTATAACTCTAAATAACTGTAATGCAAATATATACCAGACTCTTCATTAATTTTCAATAGTCATTTTGTATTGCTGAAACCTTTATGTTTATAGAGCTATTTAGGCTATTCAGTACAAACATAACCAGAAAGTAAAATTAGATACACCACACACACACACA
>BMAW01076405.1:654294-773712 GCA_019974015.1 Nephila pilipes | reverse complement strand
ATTCAAATGTTTTATCCTCTGGCATTTTAATCTGAGTCATGTAAAACATTCCTTTTGGGATTCTCGTAGATCGCCACAGAATTTTAGTCCCTGGCAGTGATTAGGCGACAGGCTCAAACTTTCTGGTGTCAGTACTGCTTGGCCGCCCACCATAGTGTGTCATGTTTATCAGGATATATAACATTTTGATGAAATCTGTTTGTGTAGTTTCATCTATCAGGTGGAGAGTGGTGTGAACTGAAAGACATCTTTGACATACAGACAGAGCCGCCAAATGCTGGTTGTAACAGAATCATGTTAAAAGATTTCACTAATCCGCCCAAAATTCTGGGTTGGAACAGGCGGCGCGATGCCGAGATAATGGCGAGTGGCAGTGTGAAACTTCAGACATCATTTGGAGAAGCTTGTTTCAACTGGATGGTTGTTATAAAGCAATGTTTACGATATACATTACCGCCACAGCCCAGGCCTGAAAGATGTCTAGATCCCTGGTGTAACTTACAACAGATTTTTAGTGTGAGATCTCCATGCCCAGCCAGGCCTCACACAATCAGGCTTTCATTGCTGTGAGATCATCTGAAGCTTTTATAGCTCCTTTCAGGGTGGTTTAATCTCTTCACAAGCGATGCAGTGGTCTGCTGGTGTGGCTTACAGAAAAATTGCCCATTATATCCATTTCTGAAAATTTATAACAGGGTCAAATGTTCACAAATAAAATGAGATTTTCCATTCAGAAATCATTTATGCCCTTGTTATGTGTCAAGCTCATAAGGACAGGGATGTCCAAATTTTCCTGTTGATCATCAGCAGTCAGTCCCAACCTGTCCTGTTCCCACTCACAGCCACGAACTCAACCAACTTGTGGCAGGCAATGGTAACAAGAGACAGTTGAGAAGTCCTGTGCAGTCAAATCCCGTGCAGCAGGCCTTTCTCCAGGCCTGGATTCCTGCAGGGGTGGCTCCATACAAGGGTGCCCTTCTAGAGGTTTCTCAGGGCATGCTGCCATAAATGAAGTCAAAGGAATCTGTGAGTCGTCATTACGACAAGTTTCTCACTTTCCAGGTAATCTATTCAGTTGAGGTGCTGTAAAGATGGCTGACATGCACAGCCAATTCAACTGAAAAGTTGAATGTTAGGATCTGAATCTCTCACAAGCCCTATACCATTCTGCTATATTTCTTCCTTCAATATTTTCCTTGACTCACCAACTCTCAAAGGTTCTCTCTTCTTCTACAATGCTATTTCAATAATAATTTTAATTAAATGTACCAAAATATATAAGGTAGTCTTCAAAAATAATGAATACCTTCATCACCTTTTTAAATTACAATATCCATCAATGTGGCTTCAGCAATTCAAATTATATTAGTATTCAGTCAATTGATATTAATTAACATGAAACGTCTGTCATAAAAATTTACTGCATGATCTATTTCAGACACAACCTTTAATTCAGTCTCAAAGCCTGTGTTTTCAAATGTAATTTAAGTCCAAATCCATTAGTGAGTATCAATTTTCACACAGGTTCTGAGAGTCAGCATATACTAAACCCATCAGTTATCCCTCCTTCTCAATTCTTCACAGTTTTCTTTTTAACAGTGTATTCTTTTGTGTCTGCATTATAATTTTACATTTCTTTTTAATCTTTGAAATGTGACTCCCATGATTTAAAGTCAATATTTCTTGAAGGACTGAAGGCATGTATTCCCATTTGGAACCTAAAGGTTTTTAGTCTCAGATCCACTTGCAAAAGTACATGTCAAATCTTTTTATTATATGTTTCAATTGTATTCATCTCTGATGTATTTTCACAAAAATCACCACTTTGTTTAGCAATACGTAAAAATTTAATTAAGTTCTTATTTAAAAAATAGACTGAAAGGTATTTAAAAAATATTTTTAATGTAAAATAAAGCGTAATAAATAAAAAAAAATTAAACTTTTTTGATGTCATATATATGTAAGTAGCTGTGGTACTTAATGTACAGGTAATTACCTAGGTATATTAGTTAAGAGTCTCAAGCTTTTATAAATTACATATTATTTTATGTTTAAAAAAATGTTTGTATACTTTTTAGTCCGTCTTTAAATAAAAACTTAATTAATTATTTTTTACTTATAATTATTTTATTTCTTCAATTAAAATATGCTAATATTCAGATTGTGACTAACTTTAAAATTACTTTTATGCTTACCTAACAAAAAGTAAATTACGATTCCTGAAAAGTTTTAATAAATATCTTTGCAGTCTGCGACTTTAAGAAAAAACTATACATTTATTTAAAAAGATTGAGATACACTGAAGCTTAGTGAATAATTTATACTCAAGAATAAAGTTTTTTAAATTTAGAAATTATTTCCGTTCTATATAACCGAAAAAAGAGTGATTAATAATTTTTACTCTGAAAAATAAAGTTTAAGAAGGTATTATGCTATAAAATTTTTCAACATTTTTTCTATCCATTTATCATTACATTTTCTTTTGTTTTTGAGAATATATAAAATCATATTTATTTTTATATAAACATTTACAGCCACCATTTATTAATGATCCTTTCTATAAGAAATTCTATTATAACAGATAAAATTTACGATGGCAAAATAGTATTTTGTTTTAATTATTCAGCTTTAATTTGAATAAAAGAAAAACTTTTGAATGTAACTTTATATTCCACTGACAACTATTATGTTTAATTTCATTAATTTATATTTCTCAATACCAGGTTTGATTCAGAGACCAAAAAGTCATTTTTAAAAATAAAAATTATAAATTAATTTTCTTATTAGGATCTTTTATTTTAAAATGCTTTACAACTTTAGCATAAAATATACCTTAAATAAATTTAAAATATATGTCTGGGATAACCAGAAGAAACACAAAAATCAGATTAATATGCATTGCATTTTAATGCGTATAAATTTTTTAACTACTTTTTTATCTTGAATTTCTGTTGTTTTCTTTTCAAATCGATATCTATTCTAAATAAATATTGAAGAATTTGATACATATGCACTTTATGATACATTTACGCATCATATATTTGGAGTTGTTTCGAAATTTATGAAACATGACAAATAAATAAAAAAATATTATTTATTTATTTAAGGGGATACAGTACCCTACGAGGAAAACAACTTTTTAAAATTAGACATTTAGAGAAAAAAAAAAATAAGTTCACCATATTTGAACATACATAAAATACATATTTAAGGGGGGGGAAACTCCATTTTCGAACAAACGAATAATTTTCTTTTTTTCAAAATATCTCAATATTTAAAACTTCCTTCTTCTTCCCCAAATATTAGTATCTTTAAGCAATATTTCCTCAATTTCTTAGAAGTGCTTCGTGCAAGTCTGGGCATGAGATTAGTTGAGTCATTATAATTTGAAATTTTATATCTAGTTTACTTTTTCAACAGAAAAAAAAAACTGTTTTTTCTAAATCATTATTTTATGTACAGAATTATTTAATATATTTTTCAAAGAGACTTGGAATGGTTGTCATGAAAAGTTAAAAATTTAAAACAAAATATTTTAAAATTTAAAATATCAATGAAATGATTTAGCACATTGTTAAAGAAAATTCAAGCAACTCGCTAAAATGTAATTAGATGTATTAGCTTTTGCGTATATATTTAGAAATGTTCAATAATTGAAATAAGGTAATACATTTTTTTATATGTTGGTCATAATTAGGATATAGTGTTCTCTTAAATTAAATATTTCTTAGCAACCAATGGTGATTAAACAGGATACGAATAACTTTCAAAATGATTAATTCTTGATTAGAAAGATAATCATTTTTTGCACATTGATCAAACAAAAAATATCATACCTTCTCAACTTGACACTATTTTAATCATCTAAGAATCGATGCATAACAACAATAAAAAAAGAAACGTCATTTAACATTTTACAAATAAAATATAGATATTTGATTCAAGGTGAAAATTCAGACATTCACATTTATCATTCCTGTCAATTTTTTTATTTTCATTATGTATCTCCAATACAGCACTTATAATATATTGATTTATAAGAAAGATAACAATATTATCCTGTGAGTTTGTTTTTGCAATCTACCAAAATGATGAATATTTATGAAAAATTTCAGGATTATTGTTAACTCTCAGTTATTGTTGATTAGATCGTAAATGGGAAATATATTCTTTTTCAAAAGCCATGTTGAATAACTATAAATGATAAGAAGTGACGTGATGAAGTCTTACATCATTTTGAATCGCTTGAGTATAAGAAAATGTGTTCTTATAAAGAACACTCATGCAGCCAAAATACGAATGAAAAACTAAAACTATTCTTATATTAAATAAGTTATTTCACAGACTGTTAACTTGAGAGTTAAGATAAAAATAAGGTCCATCAAGAGACAAACATATTGATTAAAGAACTTGATAAAATGTTAAGATTAAGCAAGTTGCTTCTTTATGGTTCACAAAGCTGGAAACCGTCAGTTGCGCTGGAAGTCAAATCCACACATTAGCTACAATAGAGGTAGACGTTTTTTTTACATAAGAAATAGTATAATTAAAGAGAACTGGGCTTTATCTTGACAACGTCAAAGTTTATCATTATATACTGCAATAGAAAATACAGTTCATTTACTCCCTCTGATCATTTGCTCAAAAAGACACCGAGAAATGAAATGAGCTTGCTGTGGAAAAAATACTTAATAGATCTTATTGTAATTATGTTTGAATAATGAAGCAAAAAATTAAAACTAGCACGACATATTACATTTCAGAAATATTTTTTGAAGAAAATCTCAAATTATATATATATGGTTCAAAAATACAACATTTTGTAAAAGTTTAGTGTCTGTAATTCCATTATTGGAAAAGGCATATTTTCATCATGAGCTTTAATCTTTCATTGCACTAAAGAGATGAAAATAAAATACACGTTTCATTGTTGAAATAAATTTACAAACAAATTAGAAAATATACTGGATTTAAAATGTATGGAAAAGTTAAAATTAATTCAGTATTTTTAAGAAAAGTGAAAATCATAGGCGTAAGACGAGAACAGTTACTATTATACGAGCACATGGAATATTACTATAAATGATTATGTATTACTTCACATAAATTGAATTTCTATTCCTCCGTTTTTTAAAACACGAATTGCAATAATGAGGAATGAGAGTGAAAAGCATTGATAAAATTATAAGTTTTATTCATTTAATATTCGACTGATTCTCAAAATCGCATTTATTTGCTTAAGAATTGTAAAAGTGTAATGTTTCCCCCCCCCTTTTAGGATATAGGTTTTCTACCTATATCCTGAATGGAATGATCTACTCGTGTTCCCCATTCATCATGATTTCATGAACTTAATGTCAATCTTAAGGAATACTCCAATTACAATTTGAACTAAGGACTATAGAATTTATTTAAATGAACCAAAGTGCATTCGTAAGTGTAAAGAACCAAAAAATCTCAATCGGACTTAATTTTCCTTCTGATTTTGGAAATAATTTTTTTTACTTAAGTTATTTTTTTGAATTTATATTTACGCTTTCAAATATCTTGAAATCCACTGACATATTACTGTACAAAACATAAAATATACATTCAGATATGTGAGAAAAAAGTAAACATATTTAAAAATACTTATCTTAATTTTTCAAATTAGGATGTACTATTTGTAGTCCAACAAATATAATGGCCTGTGATTGAGAAGATATTCAAAATCACATAGAATTTATTTAATACGAGGTTGGCTCAAAAAGTACCTACTTTTTTTTAACAAAACGTGGCATTGAAAAGATATATTGGTGTTACTTTTGTGTGCTGTTCTCTGTCAAACGGCATCAAAATAAATTTGACTCTGATTCATAGGTTAGTTTTGATTGCTGCTCCACCGACTTATCATCGCCATTTTTCATCGAATTATTATAGTCTATGAGACATGGATACATCTTTATTTTCCACAAATCAAACAACAATCAATGCAATAGGATACCTCTAGTAGATTTGTTCCAAAGAAGGCGAAGATGGTCCCATCGGTCGGAAAACTTACATCAATGACTTTTTGGAATACTTAGGGCACGAGGCTAAAAGACTTCTTTGCAAAATCAAAATGTTCATCAGATAATATTATAATGAGTTAATCATTTTCACATTTTCCAATCTTAATACCCATTGCCTCATCTTACTACTTTATTTCCCATTCTTAGCACGGGTACTTTTTAAATACGCATCATATTCAAAAATTTAAATTGACTGGTAGAGAAGACCTTAAAGCAAAATCTTCTCAAGCGTACCCTTAACTAAACCACCATTAAAATTTACTTAGTGATAAATAGATAACGTTATTAATCAATTATTTATGACAAGCAGTTGTTATTGAACTTTGTATGTAAGATAATGTGGTAAGAAAATTTCTAATCGATGAAAACTATTTTAAATGAATTACGAACGTAGTAATACGCAGAAATGTTTAATGTAATTTCCAGTTGCAGTCTTTTTCGATATCATAATAAGAAACGGAGGGAAAAAGGCCAATATCTTCATGTTGTTGAAATACTTTAACGGAACTCTTAGAGTATTGAGTTTTCAGTTACATCTCATTTTATTCCTTGCATATTTTATTTCACGTCTCGACCTCTCTTATAACATTAAGAAGTTGAGAGAAAGTTAAAAAAAATGTATATTTGAGGTTCCCCATTCATATAATGATCTCACTCGTTAACTTCATAACGACCTTTCTGGAGTATTCCGATCCTAGCTCGTAAAATGTCTTTTTGCTGAATATATATAAAGACGGGGAATATATATCAGAATTCTTCAGATTCAGAATGAAAAGAAGTTAGATCAAATGATGGAGAAATTTCCTATAACTGAAAGATAAATCCTTCTCGATTTTAGAATAATAATTTATTTCAATAAAAGTCGTTAAGAGGGCTCAGAATTTTCTCATTAACTCCCGTGGACTTTTTTTTTTCTCTTTGAAGTATTACTCTTACGGTTTATGGGTTCATAAGAAGAAGATTTATCTTTTTTCAATATGAATGAAAAAAACGTCGTAAATGTATCCATGAATTGAAATATATTCAAATATTTCTTTTTAATCTTGATCAAACTTTTTTTTTGAGTCAATTTGATAATTTAAAAGAGTTTTTGTTTTAACTGAAGATTGAGAAAATATTTTTGCAATACGTTTTTATTTAAAGAGAACGTATTATAAAAGAGAAAAAAATAGATTTGAAAAAATAGGCTCAAACTTTTTTTTAAGATGCAGAGCACGTTTTATAACGATTGAAAAGAATGATAAAAACTAAATTAAGCTATTGGTATTAGGAATACAAATCGCATTTACAATTACTTTTCCTGAGCATCATAAATGGTTTGGAGATTATTGATATCAGCAATTTATAGATCAAGAAGATAAATAATATAAAAATCAGAAATACAACATTTGCGACATTAGTAAAGATAATACTTTTTCAAACATATAAAAGTGCTATATTTGCGTATGTGTATACGTAACTTCATTTTAATTTCGGTTAGAAGATATTGGGCATTTTCTGTTATCCTCCAGTCAAACTTTGGCAATTAATACATGAACATATCAAATAAATATTTTAATATGCGTTAAATGTAACCCACCAAATGTAACTAAATAATAATTTTAATTAATGTAGATTATTAAGTTCTAAAAACGATTTTTATCATTGAATCTAATTTTATCCGGCTTTGCTGCCATCTAGTGTTCTAGTCCTGAGTCACCACTTTGGAGTCTGAGTGGTTTGCTGATTCCACGGAGGGGGAGAGGGTTAAACTTGGAATGTCAGTGGCTATTTCAAAGCCTGGTCCACTGGGTCCGAAGAAATGTTAACCGGTCACTTTTTACTGAGCCTCTACCAACCTGGCTAAAAGAGACGTCTCTCTCAGGCTAGTTGTTAAGACGTTTTAACTCGAGGCGTTGTTGTCGAAGAAAGCCATTGCAAATGGATCAATAATTAGGTTTTCAGAGCTAAGGTGCGTCTTCTTAAAACTTCGTGATTCCCGGTGAAAATTTCAATAACAAATGTTTCCTAAATTATTTGAGAAAATCACATTTAAATATGGATTTACTAGTTTGGATGTATTAGAAATATAAGTTTAAATAATTTCAGTACAATATAGTTCACTTTTTTCGTATCTATATTTAATGATTCATATTTTTTCATAATATAATTTTTTTTTCAATTATTTTATTATTTTTAGTTGTAGAAAATTATATATCGTTGGTGCAAAAAGCTTTGAAACTAGTTGAACAGTGAATGCATGAAAAATTTATTAATCCATAAATATAACGTAATAACATTAGGACCGTTAATATTGATAGCAATTTTGTCCAGCCACGATAAAAACTAAAATTTATTAAGGGTTTCCCAATTTTCGATGTTTGTGAGTTTTACTGGAGATTATTAAGTCCTAAATAGTGTCTTTTATTTCAGAAAACGCTTAGAGCTTATCCTTTATAAAGGATAAGTTTTCGTTGAAAATAATTGTATAAAATTAGGCTTTATGCGATCGATATTATTGAACTTGGATTCAGTAAACTTTTGAATGTTGTTTAACACTACGTAATGCATTTCAAAATTGATGATGTTAAATGTAATGGCCCAATTGATTTTTCAAAGACATTATTTCTCTCTTCCTCTCTTATAATAATTTCAATTTTTTCTCCTTATTAGTTAGACAGTAACTGTTATGTCACTAAATAAAACTATAATCTAAGAAGTTGTTTGTATGTTAAGAGAGAGAGTATTGAAAATATCATTAAGAGCGTTTTGAAAACACTTTTTTCATCGAAAATCCATTTTTTTGTGAAATTTAAGATGAAATAAACTTTCGTCATCCGTATAAAACACGATTTTAGAATAATTTTGTAAATTCGAAATTGAGTGGTATTAAGTATTTAATTCTGAGCATTTTTTTTTATAATGTTGAGGCGAGTAGTTTAATTGTGCCTTCAAATTTTATTTGAGTTACGTGATAAATTATCTTTATTTGTGCTTAAACTCTTTTTTCGATCTCTTGTTTATTGTATCAATATAGTTCTTCCAAGAATATAAGCATAGCCCTGTTTAATATATATACCAGAATTTTAAAGAAAATTGCGAATTAATAATTTGAGGAATATTAAGATATTCTTATCGAAAAAATTGTACATTGAGGAGAAAAAGTTTTCATATAATAGAGAAACTATCAGTGTTAATTAAATGCATCGTAAAATTGCTATTATTTCTTTTATCTAAATTCATTTTAAAGAATCCATTTGTTTTAAAATTTTATTATAACATCACTTATTTGCGATTTTATTTTGAAGATAATATATATAAGTATAAGAAACAAGAAGCAAAATAAACACTAATTAGAACTCTAAATCATAACTATATGATTGGAATTTAACAATAATTACTTATTATAAAGTAAGCCATTTGATAGAATATTGTTAGAATTTCAGAATGCTATAGTACAGTAAAATCCCTTTAAGTAGGTTTAATTGTGATCTAAGCGTGTTCAATGTAACAAAAATTTGGACTAGCCGGAAAAAGGAAAAAAAAAATGAAATAAAAAAATAATTTCTGATTTGATTTTAACACGTACTAACATTTAAATTTTTTATTCGGGTTGTAAAATTCCTTTACTTTGGTAACTAGTTCATTAGACTGTGAAAATGTTGAGTCTTTATTGGATAGCCATTACCTTCCCGATCTGTAGCACTGGTTCATCAAAATGAATATTAATTTGCGTAAATTAAGTCTACTTCCGAGTCCAAGGCTTCTCAGAAGCAATTAATATCAAGAAAAGAAAATAACTTCTTCAGATTCCTAATGCATTCTTATTTTCACAAGCAAAACATTCTGATGTAGGAAAATATGGCCAATTTAAACACAAAAAGAATAAATGCGAGGAATTATTACACAAAAATCAATTAATAAATAATATATTAAAGTAAGAGAAAACGATAAATTATTAAAATACACAGTAATATTCTATTTGGATATTAAAATAAAATCACATTATAAAATGTTAAATTTATCTTAGCAATGTTATATATATTTTAAGCAAGCTAAATGTAATGATTATAAATATGATGTATTGTAATGTTAATCTTTTGAACTTAACAAAATGCACATATTTTATTTTTTATCCATACTCTTTTGTTGATGTCATTTTCTTAAGCCATCAACATGTTAGCACATACTAATAAAGCACATTTATTCGTTGTACACTTATTTACTATTTTATTTTGAATAAGTGGAGTAGGAATGACATTTACAGAAATTAAAAATTTCTACTTTGCGAACAATAGAGGTGTGCGTTTAAAATTGTCATATTGCATTTTACATTTAGATAATTCAACACAGTACGCCATTTGTCATTGGTGCTAAGGTTTCCCTGACCTTGCATAGAAAACTTTTAAGTACCTGTCCTCCCACTTTTTCCCATACATTCTTAGCTGTTAAAAGATTTCAGAAAAAATAAATATTTTTCAAAATACGTGAATGAAACAAATTTTATAACGAAACTTTGCAGGTCTCAAGCTAAAAAAAAAAGGAAAGAAAAACATTCTACTTACATACTTATTTGGGTTATCCGGGGCCCAGAGTTAAAGGAACCCAACTTAACGAAGTTCTATCGTAAGAAACATCTAACAAATCTATATTTCCCTTAAGTATAGCTTAAAGTTATTTTTCGAGTTAAGTACAAACAATCCTGAATATACTTGAAGTATTTTCATTTCTGATATGCTGTATTACAAATCCAGTAATTGTTTTCGTAAATAATTACATTGAAGTAGGAATTGATTATTACTTCAAATAAAAATATATTATAGTAAACACTAAATGCTTTCCCTGACAATATCAATTCACCTTTGCATATAGTCTCCAGCAGCATGATCATTGGGAAGCCCAAGCAGCAATCACCTATATCGTTTACGGCTGAAACACACCTAAATATTAGACTGCAAATCGCTGAATACTCATGTAACGACTGGAAGCATATTGTGTCGCCATTTAAATCAAGGTTTTATCTCATCAAGTTGAGAGAACAGAACGTGTACTGCTCAGTTTACAGGATGCAAGAGCTGTTCTTGTCAAGTTAGTATAGTATATGTGAATGAGAATACACATTCTGTGTTTCTAGAATACTGAGCGCAGGAATCTCTGTGACTATCATACAGGAATTTCTAGCACGTACAAATTCGCTGGAGACTAATTCGAGCTTCGAATGCTGTAAGTATATGCATCTTAATACATATTCTTCATAATATGGTGTTGTACAATTCAATAATATATCAGTTATTCTAAAGATCTAAAAATTGCTTAGTATTTTTTTTCAAAGTATTAAAAAACTCGATGATCTCTTACTCATATAATATGCATTCATTTAATGTCAGAAGTCAAAAAATTCGAAATCACTTAGAAATCTGTACAAAAGTATTAAATATTCTGAAAGATAAAACGTTGTAACATATGTTAACTGTATCAAATTTTAATTATTTTGTAGAATTATTATAGAATTCTCTTAAAAAATTATTTACATAAATTTACTTAACGCAAAAATAAAATTAAAATTCTTGAAAAACGAATAAGTAATACTTAGATTTCTTTTTTAAGAAAAAAAATATAGAAATAAAGAAAATCATACAATTAAAACAAAGAAAAATAGTAATCCTATATTAAAGATGTGTCTATGAAACGAACTATGCAAAACATCTACAGAAAAGACCTTTAAAAATGTAAAAATATTTAATAATAATAATAAAAAAATAAAAAAAGACATGTAAATAATCATAAAAAAAAAATAAAATGAATTCCAAAAATAATAGCATAAACAAAAAAATTTTACTTTTGACAAACAAAAAAATAACTATAGTAACGAAAATATTATAGAAAGAAAAAATATTATAAATTTGATATAAGAAATAATTAATAAATCACCTAAAAATAATTTTTTTTAAGAAATTAAATCAAAAATGTATGAGAAAAATAAAAAATATTTAAGAAATAAAATTAATTAAGAAATCTCTCTCTCTCTCTCTCTACACAGACACACACACACACACACACACACACACACACACACACACACATATATATATATATTATATATACTCGCACTTATTAAAAAGTAGTAACTATAATTGGAAAACAAAAATAGTCAAATTTCTAATTTTTATACTTTAAATTTCTTATAAAAATTGATTTTAATCAGCCTTTGCAAAATTGAAAAAAGAGATTACTTTATTTTATTTTGAAAATTTATAGACAAACTAAATAATATGATATTTCTAAGTAAATAGTTATTTAATAGATTTATAAAAATATTTAAACATAAATTAATATATAAAATAGCCCTTTATTAATTTAGAAACACCAATTATCTCTCTTGTCACAAATATTACAAAAGTATTTTTATTATATATTGATAAACATATAACAGTAATTAAAATTATTAATACAAAAAATATGATTGTTTAAAAAATGCTGTATTTAAAATAAATGTAATTGGAATGTACTTGTACATTATAATTTATTGTATACATATCAATCTCTACAAATATTAGCTTCTATTTTAAAATTTCCGCACAAATCACATCTCCCAGCTAATAATGAATGCTAAGAATAATTTCGAAAATAGAAATTGTTTTTTAACCTATCTTTGATTTTCTATTAATTTTCCTTGTAAATTTATCATGTTAAGCTTAATATTAACATTCACTCAAATAAAATGAAGGCTTAAAAAAGTATCTAAGTAAAGTTAGTTGTTTAGTTTTGAATTTTATTTAATTTGTTAGAGAGCATAACTTGTATTACAGAACAAGGAAATTTGAATCTTACTGAATAGAACTAAAAATTTAAATCTTGTTTTAACGAATAATTTAATTACACGCCAATGTTATAGAACATACTTGCACTTTATAATAACAAGTTGAGAAAGTAATCTTTTGAGTATTGATTAAATTCTATTGGTAATTTTTCCAAACAGCAAATTACTAAGGAGTTTTGGCTCTAAAATTAATTAACTGAAGTATAGGTTTTGTTTGAATTTTAAAAGTAAGTAACTCTCATTCAGTATTTTAAAATTAAATCTCAAATTTTTTGCATAGGAAAGAGAACGTGTAAATAAACGAACCGGCTTCATAAGTTTATACATAGCCAGTTTAAAATTTAGCAATTTTTATGTTAGTTCTGATTTTTTGATACATTTTATGCCATATTTCAAGACCTTTGTACTAATATAACTTTGAATTATGTGTATATATATGTTAATGAGGGAGAGAGAGTGTTTCCACAGTTTATAACTATTTAAAATTTCTTAAAATGAGAACAAATGAATTTAAAAAGTACATTTTCCTTTTCTTTCTACTTTTGTAACTTTTTTTTTGCAATATGTAACACAATTTTCTTTTTTATGCGATAATTTTTTTTCCAACGAAAACTTGTTTTATATAGTGTCTGTAGTTTTATTTATTTTCCGAGATGGCTATTTATTATAAACCGCTTATTATCGTATTCGCACATTTAATGCAATGGGATGGAATTTACTTTACGTTTCCTTGGAAACAGAAAACCATTAAGTTGTAGAGTGAAAAAAAATTAATATAAAAAAATGCAGAAATGTCTGGAAAATGCATGCATTATAAAATCTCCCTATTCGTATTTCAATGAATTGGATGATTTTCTTTTAAAAGGAAAATTTGCTCCTCAAGTTTTTAATATTTGCAACTTCAATATTAGAAGAAGGTATATAAAAGTGACAAAAAATATCAAGCTTAAAGTCATAACAAAAAGTCTCTATTTGACTTCCCATTTTCAATTTACAATATCCTTACATTATACCTTTCACATTTCGCATAGAAGCAAGAATAAGTGGCACGTAACTTCACTGAAATGAAATAAGTTCTAAAATATATTGCTCAATTTCTTAAAGAATTTCTGATCCAAGGGGGAAAAGAGAGTAAAGATTCATATTATAAAAATGGAGATAAAAAAAAATACTTTTGCAATAGAAATACATTGAGCCGTCGACTAAAGCTATTTTTCTTTTTTTAAAGAAAATGAAAAATGGCGCTTTCATGAAATTCGGCATTATGAAGCTATTTGTCATACACCAGACGAATTATTTGAGTCTCGCTCTTTTTTATATAAAAGCACTTTAGCTACCCCTGACGTAATTATTGCGACTCAAATACCTCAGCTTGTCGCTATAGAGTAGGGTGGAAGATAGATTATGAATAAATCAGATCACGTGGACTATGGCCATAAAAGGGGTTATAGGTTCAGCCTAAGAAATTGTAAAACCCGGTACTAATAGCTGTATTTCAAAGGGATTTTGTAACTTCAGTTGAATCATTGTATTTTCAAAGAATGTTGTAATGTGAATTTGTGGTAAAACAGTAAGCTTTAAAAAACATTCTTTCAATAAGATTCTTACAATAAATTTTTAGATTAAATAACAGTTATATACTAAAATGATTTTAAAAAGTGAGCTTTTTTCTTTAAATAAAGAAAAAAAATAGTTTTTTCTTTTAAAAAAATCAAAATCTTAAGAATTTATACTTTGTTAAAATTAAGGTATGTTTTTAGATGTAAATAAAATATATTGTTTGATTTTTGTTGCAGAACAACACTTAAAATTTTTGTCACTGTAATTGCGTGCATAACCAGAATGAAGTTTAAGGAATAAAATAGTTGAATCATTTTCAAAATTTAAAAATGTTGTGAGAAACCAAATGACCTTTACATTTAAAACATCCATACAAAAATAACGATATATAATGAAAGTATAAATAAAAAAAATTAAAAATTGTAATATTTATATTCTACAAATATGGAAAATACTTTGTACAAATCAAAATAAAAATTTTAAGGTTTTCACATTACATTAGTGCTGAAACAAATGATTTAATAAAGCCGTAATTCGTGATTTTTTCTCACTCTTTATTTTTATATAAATAAAGAAAAATTATAAATTTGAAATACACATTAACCAATAAAATTCAAACAAAATGTAAAATAAGATTATATGCATACATAATATTATTCTCCCCGAATATAAGATAAATTTAACATATAAGTGTTTATATTCGTAACTTACAGCGTTAAAAAATGTAATACTTTACTAATTGTTCAAAGAGAAATTTTTGTTCTCAACTCTATTATAATTATGCTATTTTGAATGACACGTTTTACAATATAAATTGCTTTGAAATCCTTGTATTATCATCCAGCCACTACCATGCTATTGCAGAATAATATCATTACATACACGCATCAAATTCCTGAATTCATGATGGGAAGCACCATTGTTCTGTCTAAAAATGCTCATGATAATACTTGTAAAATGTTTATATGAATGATTATAACATATTTTGATGTTTGTACATAAAATTGCAAATGGATGAAAAAAATTAAGATTCGCTATAGCCTCCATACTTAGTCTAAAGTAAGATACGTTATGTTCTAGAACATTTCTTTAAGTCTCTTGTCTTTTCCAAATGAATAAAACTGGAATAACTTAATGCTAGTAACCAACAAACTTTTTGAAATTTATCGCACCGTTCATTTTCAAGTATACGTCAAAAGTTTTTGGAACTTTTACTAAGCTAAATTAAATGGGTTTGGTCATACATGGATTTGCTAGTTTGCAAAAAAACGTGCATACTTTTCCATTAACTGTGCATATGTGATAAATTGTCAAATATAGCATATTTTTATCTCTTTCATTCATACATTTTAAATTTATGAGGAACATCCTTCTTTTTATGAAAATGAGTTGTTTTTTCGGAAGTGTTTATATTATAGTTTGATGAGTTGTCGTCAAATCGAAAAATCTGATTTTGGCGAAATTCGTAACCAGATAACAGGAAAGTTACGGAACGTAAGCTTGAAATAATAATGGAATATTACAGAAAACATATTATTACAAAAACAGAATATTATAACACATAAAAATAAGAACTGAAGTAATTTTCTAATTTATATTTTTTGTATTTTGAATGAAATTTTTCGCTGGCGTTTGGAGTTTAACTTTACAGTGATTTGATTGAGGAATATTTCTTCCGTGTTATACCCAATTGACAACATTTTCACTTTCCTGGCGAAATGTCCAAACGCAACAGGAATTTTTTTCTTCCTTTTCGGTTTATAAATGAGATTTTAATTTTGAACTTGATTTAGGAGGGAAAAACGTACTCTCGGCTTATACACGGATCTGCTTATATTCAGAAAAAAATATGGTATATTTACCTTTGAAGCACCAATTATTATAATTCTAGTAATGTCACTGTTTGGAAATTTGCAAAAGCTGCTAGTGTGATATTTTCAAAAAATATCTCTTTGCTACAGGAGTGCTCTTTTAAGCAAATGATCACACTAATGTTAAGGAAAACGACTGTCTAACCATCATGAAGAGTAATGCTGAGAAACAGTGAAATATTTGTTGCTGGAAGAAGTATATTTTTCATATAGAATATTTTTATTTTACAACAGCTTACATAATAGAGCTGCATCTTTGAAGTTTTAAATTTCCCAATATTAAGCACCTAAAATGTTGTAATATTCGTTGTAATCAAATCCACAACAACAATGTAAAATTCTTGAAATTGTCGGAAAATTAAATTAAAATTATTAAATTATTTTTTACTAAAGATAATGATACTCAAAAGTCGATTGTCTTCAATGATAAAAAACAATTCTTAAAAATCACTTCCTGAAAATAAGTAATTTTTAAGACAACCTTCTGAAAACGTGTACTTGTAACGGATAAATATAATGACAAAAACATATATATAATGTAATTAAGATAATGTGTTTATTAATACTAAAGCCTATATTTGTTTTCAAGTATTCTGCAGAAAACATATACTATTAATTTAAACTTAATAAACTTTATTCTTATTAGCTTATTGATCATTCCACATTTGGAAGACAAACCCTGTAAAAATAAATAGGTAGTGAAGGGCTTGAATTATGGCATTAGGTTGTACCTTTTTTCATTGTATTCAAGAATTAATTTAAAAAAAATTGAAGTAGCTTGGTACTGACAGCATTTAAAATATATCTGACCAAATCAAAAGCAAAAAGTTAAATATCGGACGAAAAAAAAAAAACCATATTCTTACAAAGATTATTGAAATAAAAGTAAAAAGTTAAATTTTTTGAATTCAAATATTTATTTCAGCAAATTAAATTATTTGTTATCTAATTATTATCAATTTATTTGTCTGAAAAAGTTATTTGACATCCTGACACATTTTTTTCGACATACTCATATCTCAGTATTACTAGGTTTCAAAATACTTAAGAACACATATAACCTGCTAAATTTACAGTGTATATCCACAAAATGTTCAGTAATAAGATGTGTAACAAACGTTTTTTTATTTGTAAGAAAATAAAAAAAAAATATTATAAATGTGATGATTAGAAAATGAGATCATTACTGTTTTAAAATTATAATTATTTAAACTATACTACAAATAATTACATAAAATTTTACACAAACATAATTAAAATGAAAATGTTGTTTCAATTTTTCGACTAGGTTTTAATGTTGTTTATGATTGTAATATTTATATGCATCTCATTAAATTAAATATATAATTTTCGATTTAAAATACTTGAAGAAAAAGTTTTGCTTTAAAAAAAACGCGTTATTATTATGCATTTTTGTTCTCTTTTTTTCAAACCAACAATTATATTACTTATTTTTCATTTTATTAACATATAACTAAACATTCATGAAATTTAGAGTGCCATTTTAGCTTCAGTATAAATAATTCTCATTCTCATATTGAGCTCTAATTCTCATTCTCATATTGAGCTCTAATTCTCATTCTCATATTGGGCTCTAATTCTCATTCAGAAATTAAGAACTCAATTAAAAAGTTCAACAAAGATAACGGGCTTCAATTTTTTGATTATCATACCTGAAACTTTCATGTACTGAAATTTCCATTATTTGAGTCTAGATTTTTAAATTTTCATTTAAAAAATGAAGTATACCAATATGTATTTATACACTTTGAGGTTTTTAGAGTAAGTTTCAAATATGTTAATTTCCTTCACATACTTTTTAAGTCATAAATCATTATGAAATTAACTAACTTTTCTTTATCCAATAATTCACTGAAATACATCAGTTTATAATAAAATACATATTATCTAATAACTACTTAATTTTAAACACAATTTTTTAAAATGGAGTAGCCAGTGTGGAAGAAAATCACATTCTAGCACATTTTGTTTTGAAATGTCGCTTAAAATAGAATTTAGAGTCATCAATAAAAAATGATAAGTTTCAATTATTCCATCATAAGTAATGATAAATATTTGAACTAAAATAACATATCCTGCAGGATCTTTTTATAATTGAATATTTATACATCTGGTTCTCAGAAACATCTGTCAAAAATTTGATATGTAATAAATTTATTTCTACATTATACAAAATTCTATGAGTATATATTTATTAGTCTAGACAAAAGTAGTTTATTTGTTCTACGATATCATGCAGCCAAACTATGCATTATTTTAAACATAAAAAATGCATTTAAATTATTTTTTTACATTAAAATTAATGGTGAATATTCGTTCTTTTAGAGAATAATGCTATACATTTAGAAATTTTTGTTTCAGGCATATAAATTTAAAATACTGCATTAATACTATATTAAAATTCACAAAATTTGTCTTTAAAATTAAGTAATGTTTAGAAAGAAACTTTTAATGTATTTTATATTATTTAAGTTGCACTAATGAAATACACAAATAATTAGTTTTAAAGCAAAGTATGAAGCAAAATTTGTAATTGGATATAAAAACTGTATTTCGACTGTAATATAAAATAAGAGCTTCCAAATTTTTGCAAATTATTTGATTATAGTTTAATGGAAATATTATATAAATCAATATGAAAGAATCAATTCAGTTTCGTAAGTGTTTCCTAAATAAAAGTATTCTGAAATCTCAAATTTCTTGAGAATAAATATAAGAAAAAATATCAGGGTAAAAAAAGATTGAAATGTACATCTCACTCATCAGTTAATAGGTAAAAATATTACTTACGGACTTTTTATCCACATTCAAAGTTTTTAATTACTTTATTTAAACTTTTTATTTATTTCTCCCCTAAAAATGTTAGATTATTGAGAATTCTAAGTATTCAATTCACTTTTATATTTAACCAACACAGCATAGAGTATTTAATACGAAGGTGAATAGAGGCAAGGCACTTAACTTGATGTGCTTGAACGAACTCATCTTAATTTAGAGTACAATACATATCGAAGATACTTAAATAAATTAAAAAGTGTGAGTTCTTCAGAAGATCATTTACGGTTCTTAACAAATTTTATGATCATTGTTTAAATTACTCCCAAACAGTTGAGACAAAAAAGCTATTAATAGATTACTTAATTGTATTAAAATGTAAGCTAAATCTTATAGTTTTAAATATAATTGTTACTTAAGATATTGATATTTATTTTTTCATCTATATGATATGTTTAATGAATTAAAGTTTTTTTTTTTTATCAATAGTTTGTTTCAGAATAAAATACCTGTTATTGATATTTTATTCTGAAGCATCGATAGCAGAGCAGATATCGTATTTTGTTATTAATATTTTATCCTCTTATTTATTTAAATAAAATATTTCTTCGATAATTTAAAAAACTTGTTTATTGATACAGAAAAGGAAAAAGATTACCATTTCTTGTCATGAAAGTTTGAGTTTTTGAAATAATAGACAATTTTTAACTTTTATATATAATCCTGTAAAATATTCAATTGTTCAATACAAATTCCTTTGTTGTACATTCAATATGAAGTCTAATTCTATATAACTAAGAATAAGTTTTCCTTTAAATTCAAATTGATTAAATATACTTCCCATACCTATCTATATATACTTAATCATTAAATTTTACAAAGTCAAAGTCATTTTATGCATTTCAGATTTACTGTAGCTATATATTTTATATTTGAGAAAAACATTTTATGAAAACTACAATTTTTAAGCATTAATATTCATTAATCAATAAAAAATGTATCTTATTAAATTATCCTTTTAATCTTATTTTCAATTTTTCACACTTTTCAACTAATTCAAAATAGTAAAATTTATAAAAGTAATGATTTTCCAGAACTTTTCTACTTCAATTTATTATATCATTCAACTTTATTCTTCTCATATATATTTGTTTTTATGCCGCCTTTGCCAAATATTGTTGAGTAAAACCCACACACGGAAAACATTTTCAATTTGGAAGAAATGCCTACATGTTGAAGTAAATTCGAGTGGATTGTTGAAACAAACTTGCCTTTTAATTCATCATACACGACGCATTTAAAGTATTGAAATTGTTTACAAATGGACCATTATTTTTTGTTTTAAAGGGTAAAATTAAGTATAATTTAAGAATTGTATTAATGGTTCCTATTTCCTATAGATAAAAAAAAAGAGTTTATTCTAACAAGAATGTGTTGTATATTTAAATATGTTGCTTCCTGAAAGATTAGTGATCTCAATCTATTATTATTTAATCAATTTTTAATCGGAGAAAATGCACTGATTTTATGTTCTTTTCTTTACAACTGAGTGAAGATGTCCTTAATAATAGATAAGTCAAAACTATATGAGACCAAAGTTTCAGCGTAACTTTATTTGCTTAAAATAGTGTATCATTTTATATTAATTATAAGTATAGAATAAAATAAGAATGGAAAAATAAAGGTGAAATCAGATTTTAATTTCTTTTGAAGGAACGTGACGTGAATATATTTAAAAAAATGTATTTTTCGTTGAGAGTGAGTAAGTAAACTAAAAAAAAATAAACATTAGATTTTGTTTCTTACTGCCTGAAAAGCTAAATTCTTTTACAACTAAATGATGTAGATTTAAGTTTTTTCTAAGGTAACAGTGAATATCTTTAAAAATAAAATGTTATTTTACCTTTTCTTAATTGGGAAGATTAGTAATCTCTTTGGAACAGTCTCTGAAATCAAACTTCTCAAAAGAAGTAAACTGCTCAAAAGAAGTGCAAGAGAAAAGCTTTCTTTAGAATTAAAAAATAGCTTTACTGATTTCGAATATACTTTTAAATATATTTAAATTTGAATAATAAGTAATTCTTTCTTTAAGAATATTGAATGTATCTTTAGAAACTAATAATTTGCTTTAATATTTATGTTTCTTGAATTATTCCAAAAAATCAAATTAATTATTCAGTTTCAAAATAACTATTTAGAGTTTAGTGCTTCAAAAAGTTTTATGTCTTTTGTGATGTAATCTATGCATGGGAGTTTTTCTTAAAAAGTCTAATGCTTTTCTATACATATTTACATGCGTAGAAATGTATTTTATTAAAGCAGTCTACGAAAATACTGTAATGTATACATAGATAAATAACGTCTTTCTTGTTGACTTCTTGAGCATCTAGGGTATTTCTTTTTAACAAATTTTTCAATATGCGATTTTAAATGATGGATAAACTACGTTTTGCAAAAACTTTTAAACTATTACTAGAAATAGTTAGGTAAACATTTTTTAAGTCTTATAACGTTTGTTAGTTTTTTTATTGAAAATTTTGTGTTTAAATAAATGCATTTCTAAGCATCATTTAAAACAAAACAATAGTTTCTCGAAATTTTCTACGTATTCATATCAGGACATTTTACCATTTATAAAGGTTTGAATATTCTTGAATGCAGAGTGATGAAATACAACCATGTGTACAGGTCGTATATATTTCACCAACAAAGAGATATACGCCCCTCAGTGCATCATCGGGAAATTGTTAGGTGCAATAATCTACTCTATGAAGGTTTTAAAATTTCATTTAAATAAGAGTATGATACATGACAAGGGACAGTTTAACCAGCAGTTTTAAATCTAACTGTCACTCATATGAGAAAAGCTGAAGTTTCATCCGATATCCGTTGAAGTTGTACAGAAGTTACTCTTAAATGTGTAAAATGTTCTGTTGATTCTATTCATTGCAAAGTCATTCTTAATGCAAAAATCAATAAGACAATTTAATTCAATGGTCATGAAGTTAGCTTTATATTCAAAATGACTATAGAGTATCATTATAATCTACTAAAGAAAATAATTCTACATAATTCCTAAAAATATATTCGAAAATATGACATTCCAATGAAGAAGTAATGTTACAAGAATGATTTACAAGAATACATAATTTTAAAGATAACAATTATTCATTAAGGACATTCATTTTATGATTTCAAAACAGAAGGTTAAAAACCTTTTTACAATCACAACTAATTATTAACGCACTATTACGATAATTTTAATCAGGAACATATATTTATGTACATATTAGCCCAAGAGTTAGATAAAAGCATGAATGGAATTAAATGGTTTTCGCGGAACTATTGCAATATATTTCATGTCGCAAATGTAAAGACACTATTTCCCTTTTAAAATATATTTCCTTTTTTTTAATACTAAGTTTTATAAACGTGTGAGAATTAAGCACCTATATATTTCGTCCTATACTTATGTTTCTTTTCATTGTTATATACACATAAAAATTGTACTTTACAAGTATGCATAGTCATACTTGAAATTACAATATTTTTACTAAGATTTTGGTTTGTTGTATTATTTTTTTCCTTTTTTTAATCACACATATTTTGATTGTTTTTATTACTATATTATTGAATTATTTTATTCATTCAATATTGGAACATATTTTTATATATTTCTTTTCAGATCTACCTGGTATAATGGAGAAATTCATTCGTCACTTATCTAGCTAATACAAATGAGTAAATATTTGTTACTATATAACCGGTTTAATCTGTATTCCGAGTGAAGCTAAAATTTACATCGATAAAGTTCGTCTGCAACGTGCAGCTGAAATCAAACCGCAGCGTATAAACAAATGAATAAAAATTTGATGTTCCAGATTTTTTGCTACTGATAAATTAAATATGAATAAAAATTACCTTTGTTTGAAACCATATGATTCAAAATGTCTGTATTCAATAAAAAAATTTCATGGGAAAATGACGTGAAAATTTATTTCGGGTTCAATGGATATATTTGCCTTTAAATATTTGTTTCAGTATTTTAAATTATTTTGAACCTTTTATAAAATGTATTTTTTACATGATGCTATCTTAAAATATAGCTATAATAAAAAGTTTTCTTTCTTGATAAAACAAATATAGTAAAAGGAAAATACATTTGCCTATCGACTAATTAAATCTGTCTCAAAGTTTACCTAATTTATATTCGAAATTTTTTTTTCAATCAATGAATTTCAAAAAAATCAGCTCACTTTTGTAAAAATGTAATGCTACACAAAACCCCAAAAATGCTTTTTTAAAAGTTTAACGATAGTGTTTTTCCATATTTTTTTACAGGTGTATTATTTTATACAAAACCACTATAAAAATTTTATTTCGAATTTAAGACAAATTATAAATCCAGAACCTCTAAATTATCTTCCTAATTTCTGATACACAGTAATAATTTAACATAATTCCTTATTTTTAGACATGAGCAGTTCTATTGAGTGATTTTAAAAATAAAGCAAATGAGTATATTTTAAAACATCATTTAACATTTTTGAAGGATTTTAATCTATCCAACATCTAAAATACAATCAGTGAAAATATAATTAGGAATTAATCATTAAAACCAATTGAAATTCTTAAGATATGTGTAAATCAAACTTAAAATTAAGAGTGAATTACTTGTCAAGAATATTTTATACAAACATTTTCATGATGGGTTTATTAACGAAATTCTTTCATGAAATTTTTATGAAATAGTTTAAAATTTTCTAGGTCAACATGAAAGAGAAAGGTAAACTATTTCGTAAAAAAAGAATGATACATTAAACATTTTTTAACTCTTTTGAATTACTTTTATTTCTCTTACAAATTACTGAACATTTGAAAGTAAAATTAATCGTTTTCAAAGTGCGCGGGGTTAGGGGAAGTAATTAATAATAACGGTTTGAAAAACACAAAGGAAAAAAGTGCTTTTAAGGCTTTTTTTCGCTGAAGCTGATTTTTGAAAAACAGTAATGAGAATTTGCAATAGGTCTTCATTTTAAAAGATAAAGAATTTATCCTCCACTTTTCTTCAAATAAAATGTTCAACATTTTCTGATAATACATTTCTCCATAGTGTTGACTAAAAAACGTATTTAAATTACTTTAAAATAATTTATTCAAAAATTTCTATTCAGAAATTACATTATTTGATGTTATCAATCATAGAGTTAAATTCGAATTCTATAAAAATATTTTTAGTTATACTAAATTATTTATAAATATACATAATGATACTCATTCAAAAATTTAAAAAATAGGATTGTTCGTAATAAAAAATTAAAGGCACTTTTATGTTCGTGAAATTTAAAATTCAGAATACTACAAAGAAAAATAAATTGTTAAAAAGAGTAAAAAAATTGTTTAGTAGCTAACAGTTTTTTTAAATGCTAATTGCAATGCATTTGTATTTTTCAAAATGTTTCCTAATTGCTTGGAAACTGAGCACTCAGTTTTAGAAATAATTTTTAAACTAATGAAAATAAGTTCCTGCAGAGACACTTTTTTAAACATGTATATCTGCTTACGTTTAATAAGCTTAAGGTTTTGTTCATAATTCTATTTAAACTTAAATTAATGGCTTAAAGGAATTAAATTTTTATATTCTTATAACAAACTATTTGACCCGGAATATAAAATTAAGAAAATCTAATTATATTCAGAGCTTTTTATATAATGAATAATTTCAATTTAAATAATACTTTTTATTCTGGGAATATTTTGTTGAATGGATGGAATTGATAAAGAATTATTCCAAAAAGTAATAGGTAGAGCAGTTTATAATAGCTCAGAGCGCTGAAATAAAACAAATCCTCCTTTCTTCATATTTATTAGCACATTAATGGTAATAAGTATGATTTAACTAAAATAAAATTATTAATCGTTTTTATGTAATTGAGAATAATAAATTTCCAATATATGGTGAAGTTCAACGTAAAACTAATAAATTATTATTCAGTTAATAGTTATGTAAGAAATTTTTGCTGTTTCAATCAATAATTAATAAAAATAGAATAACTTAAAAGCGTTATGCAATATCAATAATATAAAATTTAAAATAATCAAATTTTTTTTTGTGAATGAATACAAGGTATTTTAACTGTGATATTTGTTATGTGTTAATTATTGCTTTCAACAATGATGAGTTTTTACCTTCTGATTTGATATAAATTGATATTTTTTGTGTATCGTTCTGTTATATTAAAGCATAACTTGATTAATACGTACAACTGTTTATCGATCATAAAGATTTAATGATCTTTTAGCAGAAGACTTTTTCAACATAATTGTGCTTTTATGACAACATTTTGATAATAATCTATATCATAATACAATACAAAAAATTATATCAAAACTTTTAGATATGTGCAATATATCCTCTGGTACTTTTAATTGCTATTTGCAAAACTAGAATTAGAGAATTTCTTTTTTTTAATTGTCGAGAAATGAAAGTACACAAGAATAAAAAATCATTAAAAATGTATGTATTATATTTTAAACTAAATTTAATTGAAATAGAATAAAACTATAATTTTTTAACTGTATCAAAATTTTAAAATATTTAGCTGTACATAAAATTAAAAAATGAAAAGTGTAAATGTTCATAATGCCAAAACTCCATCAATTCTTTGAAGTATAAAATTCATAATTTATCTATTGCCATGAATAGGTAGCTTATACTCCCATTTATAGGCAATTGTATGCTTATTTCAGTATTGTTGCTTACCTTCAAAAAATGTAAGAATTAAGTGACTATAAACTAAGTATATATATTTAAATGGAAATGAACAGAATATTTAGTGTACATTTTATTTGTGGAATTAACATTTAAAGATACAACTTACTTTATTAATGTAGGAGTTTTATAAATTAACCACTTATTTTAAAGTAATAAGTTATAGATTAATTATAATAGCGTACAATATTTTTGGGTGAAAAACGTAATAATACCATCGAAAGAATGGAATGAATGTTTGGATTTTTTATTCCATACCTGGAGTTTTTTTTTAGAGACGATGACTTGATCTATTTCCTTCATTATTTAAATATACCCTCAATTATCAGTTTAATTAAATAGTCAATAATTACAAAACTCCAACTGAAGATACGAAAAAGCAAGATACTTTACTAACTATAGAAGAAATGTAAGGTTTTTTCTATAATGAATTCCTCTTAAAGCAGTTAATTTTAGTTTATATTTTAATAATAAGATCATAGTTTACCAAAACACTTTATCTTATTTAAACACTTTTAGATAACAGCACGTATATTCGTATCTTAATACAATAATTTGGAGCCACTTCAGTCCAAAAGATTAATTATTCTGTTTTAATCTAAATTAGAAATATCCATCAACCTGTTCTTTTTACCCAAACACCCCTTCCTTTTCCTATCTATTCTCTTTTACTTATATATCACTATATCTAATTCAATTACCTACTTTTCTTATATTCATTTCATTTACCAAAATGAATTTCATTTTGGTTGTGAAGACATTGCAACTTTGTGCGATTCAAATAACCAAACTGTCCACGTTATTAATGAAGTGAAAATCTCGAATAGCCCAACCTTATAATGGTAGAGTCAATGAAATTCGTTTTCATTCAATTGATGAGAAATATGCGTATAATTGCTCACTCTTCTTCAACAATATGCCTAAATAAGATAATATTCAACCTCCACACAACATATGAAAACAAAACTTATCCCACACAATGTCAATAATAATTATGATATCCAATTGCATTTTAAGAGGAACTAAATCAAGAAGAACATTTTAATGTCTACACAATCTTTTTGATTGAATTTTGACTTAACCCAATTGTCCAGAAACTTCGTAGATCGTGTGACGAACAAACACTTAGTATTTGTCATTAAAATATCGGGTGGAGAACATTCTCAAGGGTAATTGATCAATTACTCTTGATTGGTCAGCTTACAATCACCAATCGGCCATCACTTAATAAATTATTCCATGAACTTTCGCTTATTACATAGAAAAATTTTATTTTGATGGTATCAATTTCAGGCTTGCCTATAATATTTGAATATGATATGAATATGTTCTTCAATATGATTAAATATGCGAATTTTATGTTATACATTTCCCTAATTCAATTGTAATTAAGTGTCCAAAATATTGTTCTATGTCAGATTTTATTTATTTACCCAAGGTTTAAAAGGGATGCATGGTAACTCAAATGATTATATGCAAAGCTAAATTTGTATTTCGTTACAAGAATATCTAAAAATGTATATTTATGGATTTTTTACATGTAAAAAATTTCTAAGAATATCAAAAGTGTTGAAACTAAACATTTTATCTAGTAATTAATAAACACATTTAGGATTTTATCATATGATCTGGAATTAGCACCTTTAAAAATAAAATATTAATAGAAAACTTATAGCATATTCTTTTGCTAATTTAAATACATTTTAGCAAATGAAAGTTAAGGTTTGTTTATTGATATAAAAACAAGATAATACTACAGAGTTCTATTAAAAGCAAAAACAATTCATATGTTGTGATTAGAGAAATAAAAACTTGCTCAATTCAAGATTATTATTTTACATATTAATGTTAAAATCTTGAATTCATTATATTTGCGTTACTAAAACTTATTTGATTATATTTTTAAATTTGTCTCCACTTTTATAACCAAAAGTGTGGCCTAGTTACTAAAAATAATTAAATCAAAATTTCAGAATAAGTAATTTTATTTAATTTGGGATTTGTTTATTTATTTTTTGTCATTAGATTTACTATGTAAATTAATTGTTACACATGTTTGGCATTATCCAAACATGGCATTATCTTATTTTAACTGTTGTGATGAATGTTACACTCAAAACAATAACTTGTTAATTATAATTGATTAAAAATTTGTTAAGGTTTGCATTATGGTATATGTGTATGATCTAATTTCTAAGTAAATGGGAATTTCATAAAATTACATTTTAGAGAAAAAAAATTGTGAAATAAACTTCAAAAATGTATTCCCAATTTACAAATGAAAGATTAAAATTAAAAAAAAAAATTACGAAAACAGATACCTATAAAGAGTATTATTGAAGATCTTAAATTCTCATGATATTATTTCTTTCCTTATTTTAAATTAGTTTACTTACGCGATTCCTTCTTACTTTTTTTTAGTTTCACATACATATTAAAAGCATTTTCATTAATATTGATATCATTCTAACTTTGAGAAAATGGTAATTCATCTGGTTTTTCGTATTTTTTCAACACGAAAAATCCTTAACCGGAGATTTTTGTTTTTCTTCATTTTCTTCTTGTTTTTATCTGGCATGATAAAACTAAACATAATATCACCTTTCCTTCTCATCTGCGTTTTGGAAGTATAAGCATTGTTCGTTTGAAATTCGTAAGTAATGAAAACAATAGTTAATGCTTAATCTTTATATCAAAATATTAATATTTTTGCAGAGAAAGAAATATTTGTAGTGAATTATTTCTCATAAAGTTCGGTTTCGTGTCGAATAAAATTAACGTCCTTCTATCCACCGTAATATTTCTAAGCGTCATGTTATCAAACACGGTGTGAAAAGCTATATTTATATGAACATTTCATTTTAAAAATAGAGTTAAATATTATTTTCTTCTCAGACTCAATAGAACCTCCAACGTTATGTCCCAGTATCAATCTGGTAAAAAAGAAGCAGGAAATGAAGTGATATCTTAGCAATCCAATTTTGGTATTCACTTCATAAACTTAAAGGTTACGCAATCGGGTATTCTTATATTTGTTGATTCATTTACACACACTCAGAGAGAGAGAAAGAAAGAAATAGAATTGGAGCTATATAACAATATTTATCTTTAAGAAATAATTTGTAACTTTCAGATATTCCAAAATACGAAATTTGAATCCGATTTCTAAATTTTGAATCTTATTTTGCGAAGAAATCTATCAATAGATGTCTTATTCCAAATCTAATGCTTTCAGGAAGAGTATAAACTTCGTAGTTTCTTGTGAAATTTTCTTTCTGAATTTCAAAACTTGTCCATTGGGCTTTTTAATAATTTTAAAATCTTTAATGAAAAGTATTTTTTTCCTTTAAATAATAAATGTACTTTGTGAAAAATTATTTATTAAAATTTTTTTATTAATACATTTTAAAATTACTATAATTTATTATTTTACCACTTTATAGAGTATCATTGCTTGAGAAATCATTTTAGAAATCTTGCATTACAAGAAACATATAAAATTCCAAATACTGTTGAAACGAAACCAAATTACTTCTTAAAAAGTATAACCGACTCTAAAAAGGACAAAATAGCAGACAGTTTCTGCACTGCAATTGAAAGAGGTATCAAAAACGCTTTACGTTCAATCAAAATCAAAATCTTAAAATTCATATATGGATAAATATAAATACTTTTTGTGCTCCTTCAGATGTTTAAGTAAGAGTTTGTTAAGAAGATACCATAAAAACCAAAAAGATGTTTCTTATCAGCTGCCTAAGTAGAAGGAGAATAAGCCCAGAGAAGGCAACCACAACTTAATCAAGCGCAGGTAATTATCTCAATCTCTTATTTGGTACTAATTGCTTGAAGCGGAAAAGGCAGTCGACTTCTTGAGGATTTCTCTCTTTTCCGGATTTCCTTTAGGACCTATTTGATTGAATCAATGCGTGGAAGAAATGTTTCCTGTCGAGTTTTGAAACTTGGTTGATTTTCTTCGGAAATTACGTTTGCTCACTAATTGTACCCTGTTAAAAGTGCTCTGAATGGATCTCTAATGCTTACAAAATCTCATTTGAATTCTTTAGAAGTGTTCGATGCGAATTTTGTAACTTGATAGTAATGTCGTGTTTTTAATGACTGGAAGGCTTTGTTGTTCTTTCGTTTTCCTGTTCTTTGTTTCGGTGGGGATACTTCGTAGTTATTTAATTGAATGTTTTATGTATTATTTTGGAATAGATTAACGACTGATAATTTGTGATGATAAATTAAGAAAGTTAATTAATAATATACTAATGAAGTATGTTTTTGAAGATAAAATATCTTTCAAAGAGATTCACGATTTAGTGAAATTAATAATATTTTTAGCGTAGAATACAGCTCTTTTTATTCAGCACATTTTGATCATGTCACATAGGAATTAAATGACAATGAAAAGTTAACAAATACTAAATTTTTTTTCAAACCTAAGTAATTAATTTTAATTACATTTCACACTTAATAGCATTAATACTTAATTTACTAGTATTAAGGGATTATTCAATAGTTAAAATTTAAACTGAGTATAATCGAAGTGGTTAAAGTAATAATTAAAATTTTCGGATTTTCCAATTTACAAATATGAGCAGTATTATTGTGTATTAAATTTAGAAAATATTCCTTTTTCCTGTATTTTTCATAAAATATCTAAGATCTAAGTATTTGTTCCAGAAAAAAAATTACAAATTATATTACATATACAATAAATTACCATCTATATTAACTTACTTATGCAGACTCTATCAATAAATCCCACCCACACACACTACGAAAAACAGTTCAAAACAGTTTCCTATCATACATTACGAAAAACAGTTAAAATCAGTTTGTGAATATTTAAAAAACTAACTGATTATCTAAATCCTTATTCCATACATATAATTATCAAACGCATTTTACAAACCAACCAGGGAAAATCCAAAACCTTATGCTGACTTCAAAAATGCCTTATAATCTTAAATACATGACCATTATTAAAAATAAGATGCTGAGAAAAAGGAGCTTAACACTTTGAAAATCAATTAAATGATTTGGTCTAATGTTGAAGAAAATTTAAATAACTCGTTAAATAATATAGCTAAATCTTTGAAAATTTGTATAATTATAAATTAAATAAGTAACATGCATTTAAAATAAGGTAATAAATTTTTTTACGACGGTTTAGTAATTTTTAGGTACTTTATCCCATTAAGAAGGAACATTCTTAGTACAGGCGTCATTACACAAAAGAAAATGTTACAATTTAAGAGAAGGATAAATGCATTTCAAATGCTATTTTCACCTTCCTTATTGCGTCAACACCAACAAAGTTAGTCTGTATTCCTTTATCAAGATTTTCCTTTATCTCTTTATTTTTGTGTGTTCAGAAGTGAGAAACTACTCTAAGGTCTCATCTGTTAAGGTAGAGTAATAGTTATCATAGTGAGAATGGGAAAAAAGCCAAATATTTTTCAAAATAAAATTTTTTTGTAAAAAAAAAACATATTCTAAAATTATATAAATATCAAGGTTTTGAAGTAGTTTTTCTATAGGCGATTGCTTTAATATCGTGATCAATCCTTTAAATTCAATTTAAAACCTAAATTGACTTTGTCACAATTATATAATGTATCTTTAAAATCAAATATTAAGCAGATTGTATTAGTAAAAGCAATTAATTTAAGTTTTCTGAAATCATTAGGAAATACATTACAGATTCTAATTTTTTTAAAAACTAATATTTGTTTTTTATATTCTAATTCCTTAGATTTTTAAAGTCCATTCCTTTTTAATAACTTAAAATGTTATAAATTCAGGAGAAAAAATCCTTCAGGAAAATTCATTTGATATCATAAATCTAAAATAATTTTGATAATTTTGGTAGTTTACTGTTTGATTTTTTTCTCTGAAAAATAAAATTATAACATATTATATTTCATGATATTGCAACAATGCAATGAAAATATTAAAGTTTTACTATTTTAATCCTACTTTCACATGAAATGCAATGTAGGAAAAAAATTACAAGACAAAGATATTCCTTTTAGAAAAATGACTCATTAATAATGGGATAAAGTAAAATTTAATTGTTATTTCAAGGCACAATATCTTTTATATTATACAGATATTTCGGAATTTAAGCAAAATAATCTTTTTCCGAAAATTTATTACTTAGGTAGCTTACAAATTTAATATCGCATTAAAATATTGTTTTTAAAATTTTGTCTTTACAAAATAAAATGTAGAATGTCCATAAAATATTGTTAAATTAAGTAAAAAAGAACTGAGTGATGCATATTAAATATAAAAAAGTCTGTATTAAAATTTTTCAAAATAAAATTTCACTCGCAGCAGCACTTTTTACAATTCATTCACTTATACTTCGACTGAAATTCACAAAGGGAAGGGGGAGGGTTATTATTTTTTTGTTTTTTGCATTAACATTTTTTTTTTACCTTGAACAAATCTATAGTTTGACAGAAATATGGACATTTTGGTAAATCTATTGATTTGTTGAACGAATAGCTATTACGTACTTTTAACCAGGATTGTTTTTAATTTTATAAACAAATTTAATTTTGAGCTAATTATTTTCATTCCTTTCTTTAAAAAAAAGAACATAAATTTCACTACAGCTCATACATAATTTTATATTTTATTCAGGATAAAAATCTAGGTTTTATAGAAGTTTAAGAAAGTTATTTGACAAAATTTTTTGAAAAATTAAACCTGATTGAAACAATTCATTATGAAATGAAACTATGAATAATAATTGAAACATGCGGCAAAACCTTTTTTTTTTAAATCAAGTAGCAAATAAAAGTATTTGTTAAAAAAATCATTGTTGTGAAAAAAGTGAATGTTGAAAATCTGTTGCTGTTAAGAAAGTATTACTAAGCTCCACATAACAAGATCGGAAGTATTTTTTAAAAACATTTTTATATCTTATTATAAGCTGAGTTATCTTCACTGTGTTAAACTGCTTACTCTACTGTCTTTAATAAGCTTACTTTCACGACTGTCTGAAGCTCAATTCGGAAGCTTAAAATTAATCTCTTAACTACCTTTTTTAAATGAAAAATATTTGGTTTAAATAAACTGAGTTCATTTTTAAGTCACTTCCACTTAAGTGAAAAATAAAGACACAAGTAAGTTTTCGATAATTATGAAGAGCAGTTTTTCTAAGTTACAGTTTTAAATTAAACCATTATAATAGAACAAAAACTACATATGAAGTTACAATTACATTTATATTTTTCTAAAGACACTTAAAAGTTTTAGCCAAATTTTCTTTGCTCATAAAAGTAACTATCGATTTCTTAATTTTCTAGAATAGCAAACTCACTTAGAGATCTTAAGCTTATTCTACAAGGAAGAACAGTTTATTTTTTGGCAATTTTGAATAATATTAAATTTTAAATTAAAAGAAATATATGTCAAACTATAATAATTAGATATCTGTATATTGATTAAAATACTTACGTACAAAGAAAATAACATTCAATTACATAAATAATTATATATGAGCAAATAAAATAACTACATCTTGTGTAAGAAATCCAATGCATTAAAATTTTTAAGAAAATTACAAAATACTTATACATAACACATTATATATAATGAACAAAATTTTTGTTTCAAAAAGGGAATTTAATAGAGTTTAAAAATTTTAGATTTTGGGACTCACATTTTCCACAATTTTTATACAAAATTTTGAACAAAATTTACGATTTGTGTTTATTAGAAAAATATAACCAGTAAATGTATACGAAATAACCTCAGTTTGTACTTGGAAAGTGTCAGATTCATGGAAAAAATATATTTTGAGAAAAGTGTACTAGACATCTTAAAACACATTTTAAGTAAAACGCTAATATAAATATTTTTCTGTATGGGTAACATGGACCATTTACAATTTTAAAATACTATTTTTTACAGATATATTCAAGAAATCAACATAAATAATACATTTCTAGAATAATCAAACTATCCTGTAATTTTTAACAGGAACTTAAAAAAATTCAAAAATCTGAAGTATTTTAGGAGCTCAGTTACATTAAAACATATGTGCGATCTTGAGAGCATGCAATATTGTTAAACTTTTTTTAATGAAATAATGAAGCACATCAATATTATTTTAATAAATCTAATAGTCTTAATTTCTCTCAATTAGAAAATAATTTTTTTTATATTAATAATTTCGTTTTGATAAAAATTAGCTAAGAATATAATTGAGTGAATCAGTCTCATTTTGAAATTAATTTTATCTAAAAAGTTTAATAAAATCTTTATATCTTGAGATATCGGAAAATCTGTTATGATATATGTAAGTATTAATAACACAAACTAAAGATTTTGTTCAAAATGCAAAAAGTCACCTTTTTAAGTATGTGGTATGCAAAATTGAGAAATTACTTGATTATTTTAAATATATATATATATATATATATAGCGCTGAAAAGTTTGATGCTAGATTGAATAAGGTACAATTTGCCAATAATTTCTTACGAATTCTAATATTACATTAATCAGTACATGATCAAAATAATATTTATTAAATATTGTATTAATTATTATAGTACTTATTCAGTAAAGTTTTCCTAGAAATTTATATTTAACATATGCGTTTATTCCTATATTATTGATATTCACATTATTTTTTAAATGCACATTTGGAATGTATATATGTTTCCTTAAGACGCATATAAAAATCTAATGCTCAACAAGTTTTTAAATAAAATTTCTAAGGGTTCAACTTTTGAAAATTTTAAGAAACAGATATGCTTTATAAACCGAATAAATTAACTTAATGATTGATTAAGTGAAAATAAATATCAAATTTTAAAAATTTCTAATTTATTAATAAAAAGCTTTACATAAAATATTTCAAAAAAATCTATACTTTTCCTAAAATTAAATAGAGCGAAAAGAAATAGTATTTTCTCTTAAACTGGAAATTAAAAATTTGATAATCTGTTATCTTAAGCAAATTGAACATTCAAGACTCGATGAAAGAGGAAAAAGTAAGTATATATACAGACTAGTGTATGGTCGCTTTAAATTTTATTTTCTCCAGAATACCTGAAAGATTGTGGTCAAAATTAAAAGTCATTTGTTACATTTATAGTTTTCTGTGAATGTACTGAATTAGAAAAAAAAAGTGATACCGACGTTTGATCTTCTCCACGTCAGTTAATTGGATTAGTTGGAGAAAAAGTAATCAATGACTAACATTTTCTTTCCGCATTCGACATTTTTACCAGATTTGTTCCATTTTTTATTTCTTTCAAAATTATTTAAAAGTTTTCTTGGTTTTATCGATCGATTAGAATACAAAATATAACAACCTTTAGAATTTCTCCTATCAGATAATTAATCCTGTATTATTTATAAGAGTTACAGAATGAACTGTTTCGCTCGAGTGATGCGTTCTTCATAAAAGTTTGTTTTATTCTGATAAGTTGATATGCTTTTTTTAACAGATAACAAATACTTTCATTACTTTCTCATTTCTATTACAGTCTGTAAACATTGTTGGAAGATTGCTTCCAAACGAATCAATCTTAAAAAAGAAAGTATGTTTAGAAACATTGTTTGTTACTTTTCGTATTTTAAAAATTTCACCTTTATCTTCTTTACAAAGATCTGATGGAGAGAAATATTTGTTCTTGTTATAAAAAGTAGATTAATAAAGAAATATATCCTTCGCAAACATTCGACAATATATCCAAGGCGGGAAAATTTGGCGGATGAAAAGTTGTTAGAATTTCGAAATAGAGAATAAGCTTATCACACTAGAACACGTGTTTAATGTAATAACATTTCTTTCTTCAACACTTATCTATTTAGAATAGCATATTTTAAAAATAGTGCAAAATATGGTAAACTCAGTAAAAGTTGTTAAAATGTATGTATACCAATTAAACAAAATTAAAAAAATTTCTGAAAATTTAAATCATGTTGACAAAGCATTTTAAAAGACGAAGCATACTTTTAAAGTTAATATAAGAACTCATAATGTATTTTGTTTTAAAGAATTTTATACGCTTATTTTGCAAAATCATACATGAAAATACTTAAATAACGTTATCAATTAAAATAATAAAAAATGCATTGATAAAATGTTACTTTTCTGGTTATCCTGTAGATTTATATTCACAGTAAGCACTTTTCTGTGTTTGAACACTGTATGAGTAAAACGTATGAAAATAATTTTATCTTAACATTAAAATGCTTTATGTAGAATCAAATTATTTACTATGTTTTTTATTCTTTATCAGTCATACTGTTATATTGTGACCTAATTAAAAAATCTTGCAATGTTTAGAAAACTCTTGACAAAAATTATGATATTTTTATATGAAAAGAAGAGCTTATATATAAGAATCCCAATTAAATAAATTTAACAATGATAAATATTATGATAAGTTAGCGAGGAGGCTCTCAGGCTAATAGTATTTTCCAATCATTTCATAATTTTATTTATGTACACTTCTTAAGTCTTTTTAGAACCCTTTATGTTTTTTTACGAATGATTTTACATTATATCAAAAGCAATATTTTTAAAGTATTCATGAGCTTTACGAAAGCGCATTCATTTAGTATAGAGTTAGTGACTTAGTGAATACTTTATTTAAATGCTTTGCATAGAGAAAATAAATCTTCTGTTTTCATGAATACTTTTTGAAAATAAGATTTGATAATATCATTTCTGCTATATCTTAAGTACATATTTATACACTGCATAACTACAGATATAAATAAATAAACACGTATTGGACATTTGTAGGGTTAAATATTTATTTGATAATGTGATATAATATTGTTCGGCGTGTTAAAATTTAATACTTTTTTCTTATACCTTTAGCAATATGGTATGCACAGAAGTAATGCTAATTAAAAAAATCTTAGTATTTCATATTATTCGTCATTTAAAATGTCAATTTAGAAAAAAATTTGTTGAACGATGTATAATAAAGCCAGAAGCATATCTTCACTATTTATCACAAGAGACTTCACTTAATTTCTAACTGTTGAATATTCATAAGTTAATTCCGGAAAAGCGAGTGTGTTAAGATAATTTAAAAGCCACTTGTCCTCTCATAAGCATACACGTATAAATCTTGAAGCAAAATGCACTCCCATCCATTAGTATGTAACGAAAGTTTTTCATACCCTCTAAGTAAAGGATCTTCTTCTCCTTCTTCCCTGGAGATTCGCTGAAGCAAAGCGAAGAAAATATCCTTCCATAGTTGCAAATTAAAACATAACTGTTCCTCGCTACACTGCCATCAGCCTAAAGATTAAAGTCTAGAAAGGCTTGAAAATGATAGTAAAAAAATGAAGCACTAGTAAGTAAATAAAGTGAAGGCTCCAACTGAAAACATGATAAATTAATGGTGCATGAAACTTTCTTGAAGGTAAAGAACCGATAGATAATAATTTTGAGTTACTCGATACGGGAGCCACCCACTAATGGAGACAACGATTCCAAAGAACTATCTTTTATGAGCCAATGAGCAAGGCGAACCAGTAACTGAAAGTAATTTCTCTGTTCTTTTTATTTGCTTCCAGTTGGACTGTTTCGGAACAATAAACTTAGGGACGAAAGAGCAGAGGCTGGTAAAAACGAGGGCAGTTTTACTCGAATTACGGTATTAAAAGGTCGGGTAATTGTTTGCGAGCATCTTCACAAACTCGATGGCGCGAAAACTTATCTGCCATGAGAAATCGTAAAGATTAGATTTTACAGCTATTAATTTTTTTACAATGAATTGGGTTGTAGGGTTTCTTCACTTTATGGGTGGATCATAAATTATTCCGATAAATCAATTATGGGAGTTAAATAAGCAATTGTTCAATTTTGTTTTTAAAATTTGGTGTTCCATTTTTAAGATTCGTTAAGGCGTAAAGAAAAGTACTATTATATATATTTATTGATGAGTATAAGAATTTTATATTTTAAGATACATAAGAATATGTCGCGAAAGTTGTGTATTTAATAAGGTTTATTTTGAAACTCTACTGTTTAGAAAATGATAAAATAATACTAAAGTTTATTCCGCCAGTTCTTTTATCAAGTTTCTGCTGAGTTAAGAAATCAAAAATCTCATGGAAGAAATATTCATAAAATGTTTGAAAATAAATCCGGAAATAAAATTGATTTTCTTTTAAATGTCACATTTTTTTAAGTCTTTGATGGATTTAACATTTATTTCTACAATTTAAATTTTGATTAGGAGATCCATAAAAATCTATGATGAAAACTTTGTTTAGTTTATCTTTCAAAAAAATGTTGATTATAATAATTGTACTTAATTGTAACACACGCTATACTGTATTTCGTAGTCATTACAAACTAAAGAAAGTAGAGTAATTTGAAAGAAAGTTTTTGTACCATTTTTAATCCACCTGATTTTGTTCATTTTATTAAAACATGAAGTATTGATGTTGTAGGAATAGTCATATATAGTATTGAGACATTTTTTACATAACAAATAAAACTGTTTTTTAACATTTTTATGGAAAGATAAATGCTTTTATATAGCTAAATGCATCATTCTAGGAAAATTTTAGTGTAAAGTGATTTAAAAACCACTTGCTGTAAATAAGAAACAGTTAAAATTATGATTATACATGTGCATAGCTATATCTTTATACAGTGAAATCGTGTTTGAACTAAGAAATTTTGAAATGTGGAAGTAATGAATATATGTAGAAAAGTCGTTACGTGCAATCCTTTGAGATTAATCGAAGTGTTTCTAACAACTATTTTAGGAATTTAATGATTTTTTCCAAAAGATGATAAAGAACGTAAAAAAAATCAATTGTAAAGATACAAGTATCACCGATTCACTATAAAATGATCATTTGCGTACATCGTTAACACGATTCGATCAATGAAATAAAAATTTGCTACCTTAAAAAGCAGTGGCATTTTTCTATTATGCAAATTAAAACGCTCATTGCTTTTTAACAAAAAATGACAGGAAATAGCCTTTCTATATAAGGAACGCCGTCGCCAAGCCTCTGGCGGCAATTTGGTAATGTACCTTATGTGTTTCAATAATTGTTCACAACGTATAATAAATACCGTTCCTTATGTTTTCCAACACTCTAGAGCAAAGGAGAATACTGCAAGTCTGCTTCTTCATAAACTGAGACCTTATTGAAACAGTACATAGCTAATGTTTGTCCTGGCATCTGTTCAAAACTACCCGCGCCTCAATACAAAATAAACTACCGTGGCATATAACTTTACATTTAACAATGAATGTCAAATTATTCATAAATTGGGTGATTACTAGTACAGTGGAATTCTAATGTAAATGCTGCAGAGAGGATATTTACACAGATTGTATGACTAGTTCAACTTCATTAAGAAGATTTTGGTTGAACAAACGTATTTTCTGTAGGCCTTTAGTGGACAGATGGGAGAAAATTAAATAGTTCATAATATTAGACTGACATAGAGTTCTTAGACTAACTTTTTTAGTGTCAGGATGTTTGTCATGAAATGTTGCTGGTCTCTCAATAACAGATGTGAGATTTGAAACTATTAATTTTTTTGGCGACGTTTTATAGTTACTGATCTCTAGATAGTTAATTTGTGCACCCTAAGAGGTTCCAATAAGACACCCTTCCTCCTCATTGTTTAACTTCGCTACGTAACTGACTGAAAAGTTTTAGCAAAAAAATATATATTTAAAACTGCAATGTAGAATGACTTACAGGGTCATAATTTAATAAAATTATTCCGCGTGAATGCTCTTAAGAATCAAATATATTGCTCATTACCGAGCATTGTTAATTATCTATGATACTGGATTATCTCTGCATACACATATGCAGAATCTGAAATTTTACTGGATGTTCAACTAAAATTGTACCTGGAAGTAATATTTTCGCTACTAATAAGATAGGCACTTTAAGAACTTTTACTTTTGAAATAATTTAACGTAAGAACTTAAACAAAAATATTTCTGTTTTTCTTATGTAATGATACACTTTATTCATCATTATATTATGTTGCTATCGGTGTAAACTGAAAGTCATTTTATGCTGAATCCTTTACATTTCCCTTTTTTTTCTCACTATCTGTCAGTTTTTGAAAATAAATTTTTAACTTCCAAGATTTCGTCAGCAGCAACGCTGTGAATAATTTAAGATAACAAGACAAATATTCTTTAATGTTTGTAAGCATTCTTGGACAATTCCAGCTTTCTTTTTTCGAATGCAATTTCGCGATATGTAAACAGATATAGATATAAGTCCATTATGTAGCCTTTATTTAAATGCTTATTTAATCCAGTGAGAAATATAAATTAGGATTAATTAATGCATAAGCAGTGCATACTTTTAAGTAAATGTTATTAATTAGTGGGCTTATTCTTCTGTGCCAAAAAAATTCATACATTTAATTGAATTACATTATTATTTATTATTTCTGACATAAAAAACTCACAGCCGTTTTTGTAGATAGATTTAAGTTTGAAAAATATTGGGGAGTAGATTTTTAAAAATATATATCACTTTGGCAGATATTTTTTTTCATGAAAAAAGGAAAGTAATAAGTAAAACGAAGTCGGAAATTCTCTCATTTCAAGTCACTATATTGAATGACAGTTAGAATATCACTTCTCAATTTATGGTGATCCGCTGTCTACGAAAAAAAAATTTACAAGTCTGATTTCTTCACCTAGCGTCTTCTCGGAAATGGACATGGACTTCTTGGATGGGACTTAAAAATTGAACTTTTGGTGGAAGAACTGTTCCAGACACGTCTGTGACGGGGGAACACGTACAAAGCTCTAAGTTTTCCCTTTGGCCATTCTTCTTAAATTTATATTCTTACTTATTCGTCTGGATGTTTCTTTATTCAACTGTCTATGAATAGTTACTGAAGTAAATAATCATATACTTAACGGTTCAGAAATTACTCACACAGGAAATAATTGTAATTAAAGAAAAGACTAATACAATATAGTGAGTTTATTCAAAGATTTAAGAATGCTTATTATATATATATGTGTGTGTGTGCGTATGTATGTATGCATAAGATAAAGTAATGAATTTATCATTAAAAGTAAGAGAACAATTAAAATCCAAAATAAAAAAAAAAAAAAAAAAAAAAAACATTTATAGAACTAAGTAAAAAAGTTGAAACTAAGAGATGAATAAAAATTGAATCAAATTTGAACTAAAGAATAAATCAAATAATTAGAATACCCAACGAAACAAAACAAGCATGTTCAGACTGGGGACTGAATTGTGAGGTTAAACTAGTTCTATGGTACCAACCCTCAACCGATGCATCTTTTTGGGTAAAATTGGATTACTCCAAAATTCAAATTGTAAATTAAAGAAAAGAAACAATAAACAAAGAAGAAAAATTGAATGGCGAGATATCTCAATTACTAATTATTTTCAAAAACAATTGTTTTCCAAATTAATAAAACATATTCTTCACTTAAAATCCTTCCAATTAAAATTTTTTAAACAAAAACCATCTGTTAAATTATCTAATTATTAATTATTCAAATAAAAATTATCCAATTAAAACTTATCCATTTAAAATTTATCAATTTAAAAATATCCGTTTAAAAATACCCGATTAAAATAATCCATTAATTTGGATATTTTGCACTTAGTCTGTACCTGAAAAGGAATCTTAAAAAGTAAGAAATTATATTTACAATTTTAGAAAAAATACATTTTCAAATAAAGCATTAAATGTATCATTTGTAATAACAATAACAGTAGTGGCATTAAATGGAGATTATAGTTTCAGTTCTCTCAAGACCTTTTTGACAATTTTGATTTGGGTTGTCAATCTGGATCAGGTTCCAAGTTATACTATTTCTATAAAGCATTAGTCCTCTCAAAAATTGCACCTCCATTTCTCAAAGCTGTAACAGAAGTAGTTGAAACAATATGTTCAATACCAAATTTTGTAAATCTAGGACAGAGTCAGAAAGATGAATCTCCAATAAATGTATTGCCCCGAGATGCACTGGCACCAGATGAAGATAGCAGGCAACCGGAGGCACTGGTCTCTTCAGAAAAGTTCTGTTGAACAGGAATGTCAGTTGTCTCGTGTAAATAAGACTGCCCAATTACCCTTGGATTCTGATCAAAAAGAGCACGTTTAGGTGATGATATACGAGCAGGTTCAGCACTTCTACTATTCTTAGAAGAATCAAGAGCTAGATTAGGATGCCGACGCTTAGCAGGTCTTCTTATCTGAGACCCATCGCTATAAGTAGAATGTAAATCAAAGTTTTACCATTGGAGTTATCAGGACTGGATGCATGTGGATATACAATGCTATCATCACAGGATAAGCTGATTTAATATGAATTAAATTGTTGAGAAGCATTACCTTTGATTTTCATTTTATCCGACACTACCCAACCAAAAATAGTGTTCTATTCACGGAATTAATTATTTGTCCTGGAAACAAACAATTAAAGACATAATCAAAAAATCAATAAATCAATATTTTTTGTAATAAGAAATTTAAGATCGGCAAGATTGGTTGAATATAAATAATTTAAGTCCTTCTCATCGACTTGCTTCGTAGGTAAATTATACATCAAATTGCTTTTAAAATAAATGAATTTATCTGCAAATATTTTTTTATCTGATCCGTATTTAGGAGCTGTATTTAAACAAGCTAAGCCGTGAGTGACAGCTGATTCCGAGGAGCCAAGCCCTTTAACATTAAAATGAGCATTAAATTTTTTGATATGAGTTTGTTTTCTTATGACACGGAAATGAAAGTAGCTTCCGAACCGTTATCTGACAGAGTTGCGCAATCATGACCTTTTGCAGTAAGAGGAAACGAAATACTTTGACCTTGGACTGTGTTGCAAGGTAAATGAATTAATTTGGATTCTCTCTGAGATAGTTCATTTATGATACAGTTCTCAGAGGTTTTGGAAGAATCATTCAAAATTGACGAACTGTTCAATGTGTCAACAGCGATCAAATGTTTTGCTTTCATATCAAAATATTTCTCTTCGAATTCCAATTGTTCTTCTGGTAACAAAGCATCGTAATGGTCGAAAGCTTTAAATATATGATCAAGTCTTTCAGTCCTTGAAAGTAACTCGGATTTTCTTAAATGTTCCGAAAAGGAGTTAATAATGCGAGTGAGATCCGATTTCGCTGGACCTCGCATTTTCCTAATAGTAGTTTCATCCATTGATAAACGTAAATACTAAAAATTGCAATACAAAGAAATTTTACTTAACTTTTCTTTCAGCAGAAAATTTGGTATTTCGTGCCTACCCGGGGGTGCCAGGTATAGTCGTGTGTAAAAAGATATGAAACGTTTCAACAAACTATAAATTTATTTTAACGACTGCCAGCAGATAAACTGTGCGGTGAACAAGCGAATTGATACTACCACTAATGGCGTCTCCTGCCAAACCCAGTTCGTTCCCAACAACAAGCATGTTGCCAACACGCAGCAGATAAAAACCGGGTTGAAGGTGTAGGAATAGCATAAGAAATTATTTTACATACGTGTAAAATAAAGACATATTACAAACATAATAATGAAATAAAAGATATTGAATACAAACAAGTCCAAACAATATATATATATATATATATATATATACATATAATATGTAACAATATAATACAACATTGGCCAAAACTGTGAACACTTCTGGAATTTTTTATGTTTTTTAATTTTATATGCTTATAAAAAATAAGTTTCACAAAATGCGATGTCTCATACATTATTTTAAAGAGAATTTTATACTGAATTCAATAAAAAAAACCATTCAAATATTTTCAATATAAAAAAGTTATATGTTCTTTAATCTAAGAAGCAAACGCCTTTTGAAATACTTTGTAATGTCTAATTTTCGTGGCCAATCACTGTTCTTGTTGTGGGAACCAATTAAATGTCTCTAATGGCTTGGGAACCAAACAAATGACTTATACACTAGTAAGAATTGTTGAAAAAATTTTACTATTTTGTCAAGAAGCAATAACACAAAGGAAAAGATTATATTGGTCACCGAGAAAGAGATTTAAGATTATTAGCTTACGAGAAATTGTTCTCTAATATGCTGAAATTGCAAGACAGGTGGGGGGTTTAGGGTCTATATCTGGAGTCCGAAAGTTTTATTTACGATATCAAGAGACCAATTCCGTAAAAAGGAAAGCAGGAAAAGGCTCGAAGAATAACATCAATGGCCATCAGAAGTTATTCAGAGATACTGGTGTTTCTGTAAATTCTCTGAACAATCTGGAGATGATTAACAGATGTTGGACTAAGAGGTAGATTCCACGAAAAAAAGCCTTATCTCAATTAGCAGCAACGCAGAAAAAGACTACAGAGGACAAAGAAACACATTATTTGAACAGATGATCAGTGGCCGCAAGTTTTATGGAACGATGAATCTACGATATCGTTATTCGGTAGTGATGGGCGTAATGTAAGACGTAAAAGACGTAATGTAAGATATGTAAGACGTAAAATAGAAGAAGAGGCATTCTGACTGCAATCAGGCAACTGTGTGAAGAACCCACTTAGTGTTATGATTTGGTCAAGCATATTGGAAGATGGTAAAGGTCGCCTTCATGTCATCAATGGGACACTAAATACCAGAAAATACATTGATTCTATTCTAGAACCATAACTATACTACCTTCCATCAGGGATCTCTTTCCCAACAGTGCTTCATTTATTTTTCAGCAGAGTTCTGCTGCCTGCCCCGCAGCAAAATTATCGAAAGTGTGGTTTTGTACGAAGAGCATTGAATTGTTGTCCTGGCCAAGAAACAGTTCTGACCTGAATCCAATCGAAAACTTGTGGCACCATTTAAAAACTCTTCTCCGAACGAGGCACTCATGAAATAAAAGGAAACTAATTGAAGCTATAATTGTTTCCTGGCATCATGTAATAACGAAGAAAGGGCTTAAAACTATCATCAGCTCAATAAAGCATCCATGTGAAGCTGTAATAAGGAATAAATGATACCCCACTAAGTACTGATAACTCACTGCAATCATCAGTATCTAATGCATATAAATAATAATTGAAGATGATCTCTTTTTTTGTAATCCAAATATTTGAATTTTGTTTTTTGAATTGAATTCAGTGTTACATTCTCTTTAAAATGATACATACGACTTAGCATTTTGTGCAAACGTAACATTTTCTATAAACATGCAAATTTAAAAAACGTACAAATTTCCTAAAGTGTTCACAATTCTGGCCACCACTGAATATATATGATGATGATGTAGGAAAAATGAGTCATATAAAGCGATGTTAAGTAATTGAAACATCTACAAATAGAAAGTAGATGAAAAATATAAAGGTGTATCTTTATGTAGTGAAAAATTCAAGGTATAGAAATAAAAATATCTCACAAAAATTGTTTTGAGATAATTTTATTTCATTAACATAATTATATATTATCCAATGAAAATTAACACATGAACAAAGAAGCTTATATGATGCGCTTCTGAAATATTCAACTCGAATAACAGCATGATTAAAAATTGGGTTAAGTAATGAACAAGACATTTATGATGGGAATGTGCTATCATCTATGGTTTGTATCATTCAGCTCCAAAAATGTGTTTTTGTGAACGTGTGTATGCCACATTCATTAGTTCATTAATATCAGTCATGATGTTGTACACACACACACACACACACACACACACACACACAGATATATATGTATGTAACATATCCTGTCGATTTTTGTAATGTAATGATCCTGCCGGCTTTAAATGTAACATAATATCAAATAATTTTGCGTATTGAATTTTCACAGAACTTTTATTTTAAGCTGAGAGAGAGACCATTTCCACTACGCAGTTGGTTACATCATTAGACAACAAGAAAAGGAGAGCAGAACAGAAGAGGAGTATGAAAGAGAGCGTTTTTCGTTTTGTTTATATACCAAGGAAAATTCCCATGAAACGTCTGAAGCACGTGGTATGAATAAGGGGATTCCAGGGAAATATAATAGATAGGGAATTAAAAAGGGATTGTTTTTGACAGATTTATAATTGGTTTAAGCAGAATTAATCCGTTTCAAGAGCGCGTGATGTAATAAATAAAAGGATACTTTGGAAGGGGATCAGGAAATACGAATGAACTCTTTACTTTTGTACTAGGGAATGAGATAGAATAGAAAGTTAAGTTATTATTTAGTATAATATTTATATATATATATATATATATATATATATTTATATATGTATATATATATATATAATATGCATATATATGCATGTATGTATGTATCCATTGTGGAAATAATATTCTTCTAATTACTTTATTGCTGAGCTGTATAAAAGAACAAATTTTCTTGCTATGTTTGCTTTGCGGAAATATTCAAGGTATTCATGTATAGCATTTTGTTAAAGAAACTCGTACATAAACTGATCCCCTCAAATACATAAAAGTACCGAAAAATACCAATTATTGAAAAAAAGCCATTATTTTTTTTAATACCATTTAAATACCACTATCAATAAAAAAATTCTAATAAATTATTTTTCAACCATTTTGCTTGTTTCGGGTTTGAGTAATTTTGTGTTTATTAGTGGACCTTTGTTTTGACTTACTTAATTTTTCTCAAAATGATTTTTATTCATGTATTCTATATATTCATTTGATTCAAATTTTGCCAATTATACAGTTTTTACAATTACATTTTTAGTTATAGATAAACGATACACACATACATTTTTATAACCTATTTTTGAAGTTAATAATTAGAAAATCAATTAAGGGGGTTTGGGGAAAATTCTTCCAAATTTTTTATAAAAATTTATCTTCATAAATAATTAATTTCCAAAATCCGACAAGCAAAATCTTAATTTTATGTTTAAATTTGAAGAAAAGTTACTAAAAACATTATTTTTTGTTTTTAAACACAAATATTGTCTTAAGTATACTTTTAAAACAGCGGAAATGCTTATAAACTCTAAGAGTTATGAATATTTTTCAACTTTGGACAAAATTTACAGGCTCAATATATAAGTAATTTTAAGATTACGACACTGTGATTGAGACCCAAACAAAAAACCAAAAATATTTGAAACGTAATAGTTGATAGTTGTATGATTATTGAAGGCTCGTTGTTAAAAATAGAACTACATCATGAAGAATAGGCATAGAGTGTTGAGGAACATCAATATTACATTCTAGTATCCTCTCTGTCGTATTGAAATTGAAAAATGAATATACTAGAGTGGTCAAGATGTACCTGTGTTTGAAGACAGATGGCGTTGCTAAGCCAAGTTGACGCTACCATTATGTGCTGATATCTGTTAAGCGATGTGCCATAACAAATGCAACACTGATTCAAAGGTTAGTTTTTGTTTGTAAATCATTTATTGTAGCCGTAATGATGGATTTCTTACAAAAAAGAAAAACAATCCTTAAGCAAAATTATAGGAAAATGCCACAATCCCATTTGCATTCTTATCACACTCTTTTGAGCCACCCTCGTACATGGATCGTTGAGGAAAAAATGTATTGAATCTTATAGAAAAAAAATTAAAATGTTATTAAATATTATACATTTTAATTATCAGTCAATTATTGGATAAAGTTAACTCTGTTCACAAGTAAATATGATATATAATTCATTAATAAAACTTATACCTAAAAATTTATTATTAAATTTATTCGAAGGAAGTTTCTCATAAAAATTAAAGAAGGTTGTTAAAGTGCTAGACATATTTACAATAAAGGTATTAAGTATTAATAATAAAATTCATTTTATAAAAGTATTGAGACCTATTTGAATAGTAAATGATAAAAAAAAGACCCCTTTTATGCAAACTAGGTAAGGAAATATAAAATTTTATCTTACCATAAAAGTGTGTAGGAAAGAAATTATTTCTACGATATATTTTTAAAAATTACATGATTTATCTCTGTGTATATATTTATATATAGACGGCAAGAAAAAAGATTGCCTTAGAAGCAGAAGTGGGAAAATAAAATGAATAGCTAGTTCCTATTCACAAGAAACCTACTTTAAAATATTTTTCTCCAAGAAACTTTTTGAAAGTGAGTAGAGAAAGCTTTCGAACTTTTGAATACTTATTAAAATTCCTAAACATTACTCAAAGGCAAGAAGAAGGGCTATAAGAGTTTCCCATAACAAATTTCGGTAATATTTGAATAGATAGCCTTATACATAGTTACTTTTGGCTTCAAAATGAATGGTGTATACTGTTATTTCACTATCCATGTTTGCTTTAAGTATATTTCAAGCCAATATTACTGATATCTTTTGTTGTTACAACTAATTCACGTATGCAGTTTTATCAATATCTATGCAAGCTCTGTATAATCCCGCTTAAAAATTATAAATTAAAAATATCTTTTATCAATGTCTATTCAAAAGTACTTCTATTTAATGTTAGACAACATACTATCTATATTTATTTTTAAATATTTCATTACATGTGTTATATCGAATAGATAAGTATTGGAACAAATTTTTAAACTTATGTATGTACTACTATATATGAACATTTCATGAAAATACAAATAAAATACATCAATTATCGAGATAACTTCAAATAATTATTTTCCGAAAATAAATGAAATGTAAAGCATTTTCGCTGTTTTTAGGTCATCAAACAGATGAAAATGTAATTAAATAAACATATAAATATAATGTGAAAAATTAATTATATTCTTTATTCTGCAAATTAAATGCAGAAAATGGAAGGTTACTATAAACCTTAAAAACGTTTAAACGAATGTTTAGTTAAAAAAAAATGTACTATAATATTTGACAATTAAATATACAACTATTTCAGATTATTCAATGTGAATCCACATAAATACAATATTTGCAAGATAATTTAAATATTTATTTCTTTGAATAAAATATATTTTTTGTGCATTTAATTGCTTTTTTGTATGATTAAATAAACTAGAGAAAAATATGTGATCAAATATACACTCTATAACAAAAAAAAAAAAAAAAAAAAACACGACGCACCAAGAAAGATTAATTCGATTGTAATGAAATTTCGTATGCAAAGACATTTGGACCAACCATACCAATGATTAAAATTTGGTGTTCAATGAATGAATATCGGGAGCTGCAGCGCATCGGAACTACGCCTTCAGCAGCTGTATATAAAAAGCGATTTTCAATCTCATGGTCAAATTTTCTGTTGCATTGCGATGTAGGATACCTTTCAAAGAATGAAAAAATGTTTCGCTGCAGGATTCGAGCTCATTGCGAGCAACTGTCAGGGTTTGAAAGAGGTCGCATCATTGGATTGAAAGAGGCAGGTTGAGCAAATCAGAGAATCGCTAGTCGTATCCGTCGAAGCTATGCGAGGATTAGAAGATGCTGGTGAGAATGGGTAGACGATGGCATATTTCAGCTTCATGATGGTAGTGGTCGACCTAGGGCTACTGCAGATCGGGAGGACAGAGTGCAAGAAATACTGCAGGAGACCATCAGGGAGCTTTATCACTCTAGCCACATCGTGTGGCAGCTTGTATCCAGGCTAGAGGTGGGTCAACACCTTATTAAGTTGTTACTTTTTAACTATATAACTCTGAAATAAATCCTTCAATTTTTCTGAATTTGTAATCAGTTTCCATCAGACATTTCCCTCTTGATGTGTAGGATATTTTTGTTATATATATATATATATATATATATATATATATATATATATATATATATATATATAAACAATTATAATAAAATAACTAAGTTACATTTTTATTTAGTTAATTAAAAACAGGAAATAGAATGTGAGTTGAAATTTTAAATCGTTTTAAATGGACGCTTGATGAAAAAAAAAAGATGTTTTTACATTATTTTTCCTTTTTATTAATGTTTCTGAAAATATTTTCTTGATTGTAAATTATTAATTAATTTTATATTGCTATATGTTGATGGTTTAAATGTCACAAACGATAAAATACACTCCATGTCTTATAGGAATTGCTGAAACGTTGCCACTACCATATTTTTAACTGATATGTTAACAAAATTAATTGAATTAAAAATAAAAAATCTTTTAAAATAATTTTCAACATTTTGTAGAAAAACTCAATTGACCATTTTTATAGCAACTTTAATAAGTACAAAATTATTAATTGAAGATATCAATTTTAACATCAAACGATAATTAGCAAAAAAAAAAAGAATACTCTTATATAAAAGCTTAGAATTTCATTTTACTTACTCAAATTCTTTTGATTCAAGAAAATCTACACTTTCTTGAAGGGTACTAGGATTGAGGGGGAAAGTAAAATACTGAATTTAAGACTTGCATTTTGTGATATTTTTTTTTTAAATTATTCGTAGAACTTACATTTTTCGTCAAAATAATAATGATATTTTCTCATGTTGTTGAACAATGAGGTAATTGTTTTAGAAAAAATAGATTTTCTTTCCCTTTCAGTTGAATATGAACGTAATTTTTCAGATACATTCACATTAGGTACCGTTTTTAAAAATGATATTAAATAAATACGCAAAATAATTTGCTCCTCTTATATAAAACAATGCACAAAATATAGTGAACAAACTTTTCGATGATATTTTTGTATATTTTCTTTGAAAAAACTATAGAACTTTAAAATTTTGGAAATTTCAATTTTTTTCTTTTTTCCAATAAAATTTTTTCTTAAAATTTAAGTATTACTTAGAAAAAAAAAATAGATTTTTGGTTTACATTATACATACGCATAATATAATACCCATTATTGAAGCATAAAAAATTTGGAACATCATAAAGATTAACATTCATTTTTAAAATGGTACCAAAATGCCTTTATATCTCACAAATCATATTCGTATTCAACTAAGAGATGAAAAAAATACTTTTTGACAAAAAGAAATGCTTTTATAATTCTATGGAATAATTAAAATATCATTATAAGGTACACAAAAAGATTAAGCTCTTCTAATAAACTGAAAGTTTATAAATAATAATTCGAGATAAAAACCAAAGTTTTTAAAAAACAACGTTTTTATATGGTGGCAAAGTTTATTACAAAAATTATTGAAATATTACTTAAAACTGGTCACAAATATCTAAATATTGCATTGTTAGGCGGGTAAGAACGGTTCCCAAGATTTCAGAACTCTAGCTAGATGGGAAGTTGGTTAAATTAACGTTAGAAAATTTGATGACACACTGATACACACACAGACAGACACACACCAAGTGAAATACATAAAAACGTTAAAACTAACTAAAATTAATTAATTCATCCGGTAAATTAAATGGTTAAAATGCAGTTTAACCCAACCACCCTTGCAACAAGAATTAATTGGCCGTATTTTGCCAAATGTGGCTACCCTGTTCCATTTTAAGGACTTACAGTTCAGCCAAAAAAATCGCCAAGTTTGGTGCCAATTTTTGAAATCGCGCCAAGTGGTTGAAATAAACTGCATTATTAAAGAAAATATTAGTTAAAACTTGTCGCAAATGTCTAAATATTGCATTGTTAGGCGAGTAAGAACGATTCCCAAAGTTTCAGAGCTCTAGCTTGTTGGGAAGTTAGTTAAATTAACGATCGAAAATTTGATGACACACACACACACACTCACACACACACCAAGTGAAATTCAGAAAAACGTTTAAAAAAAAAACAAGGAGTCTTATTTATTCAATTGCGCTATTCCATTCGCATGCCCTGGTACCTTTAAAAATATCATAACTCTGTTAGAACAATAAGAAATAAACTTCGATACAGAGATAAAATATTTCTAATTTTCCATACAGCATATGAAAATACCACGATGAATAAAAAATACTGAAATAAAAACCAAAAAAAAAAAACTGTGACAATTTTTTCTGCATCTTCATTTTACCTCTAAATCGTGGTGTTTCTTTTGATCTACGATAACATTTCAACTGAGTCTTCTTCAGAGCTTCCAATGACTAAGAGCCCAATTTCAACTCAAGTGCTTCTTGCGTCGCCTCTATGTCGTGGAAGGGAATTTTCCCAACGGACCAGAAAGAAATATATTTCCTGGAATTTTTTTTTCAGGTGATATAACTGTACTTCGCGAAATGGCTCAACAATTTATTTTTTCCTTCTCTTAAATTCCAAATTGTTGTTATTCTTTTTTAAGGCTTTGCATTTCGAAGAATATTATGTTTTATAAATTTATGAGTGATTCAGTCACGGTTTGGGCTGTATATTATTTTAGGAATGGATATTCAGTTCATTCAGACGTTATTTAGTGTTTTGATCTTGCGTTGGCGCAAAACCAGTTTTGTTTTAAATTCTACTCTGTTTAACAAATATGATAGCAACTTTGTACAATATTGTAAAATAACAGATGGAAACAAAGATATTTTATAGCTTTAATAAAATTTCCTACTTATATGCTGTATTTTATTAAGTGAATTGCTACACTTTTTCTAAACTTTAAACATTTTGATTTCTAAAGTATGGGACATATAATCAAATCCAAAAATAAATATTATATCGAAGATACAAATAAAATATTTGGCGTAAATAATATGACTCTAAGAAATGAAACAGGAGTTTTGAAAATATTTCACATAATATTTTAAAAGTGTATCTTTGTATTAAGAGATAAAATCGCATTATATTGAAAGAGCTCGATCAAGTGATTTTGTATTTAAAGAAATGAAAAAGGGCAAGTTTATTTCATGTTATTTAATATGAGATTTACATAGTTATTTTTCACTAATACACACGCACACACTTAAATATCAAACTAGTTCTCTATTTCTATATAAATTGTTTAGAGTAAATTTTAGAGTAATTACGTGTAATATTTTCTACATTTTGATACACAGTAATAGAAATGTGCACTGTAAAACATTTTTGTTTAATCATTGCAATCCCATATTGAAAAATCGGTAACTATTCTTTTACGTTAAATGAATGTTGTCATTAACAAAAACTTAGATGAGAAATATTATTAGTTTTCCCGATTTATTTAGTATTATATGTTGAATCAACACAATAAAATTAATCTGAAAATGATCATATTTTTATTTCATGTAACTGAAGAGTTTTTCCCAATTTTCATTTCAAATTACCTGCGTTTGTTATTTTCAGTTAATTATATCTTAGAGCTGATTGTAGCATTTTCAGGAATTGGAATTTATCTTATTTATCTTACATTTTAAGACAGACGTTAAATTTGAAATTACAGCTTGCCATAAAAAATTCAAATTACAAGAGATTATTTCATATGCAGTTATTGCACTGTTTAAAAAACCTTTAGTTTTATTAATTAATGATTTTATTCGAATTTATTATGTTTAATTCGTGTATTATAGCGTAAAACATTTTTTTTTTAAATTTTTAACTGTGGACCGAAAAAAACGTTTTTCCCGTTTAAGTATTTGCACGATATTAATTATGTTAAATCCATTTAAGCATTTTTTTTTCGAGGATTTTTTTTTAATCCGAAATAATTATGATGCAGGAAAATTAATTTTAAGTCGTAAGAATTATAATTAAAATTAAAATCCTTAAAATCCTCAGTTTTTTAATCACTTTTTAAAATTTAGTTTTAAGTAATTATTTTCATCTTACTATATCATAATTATTTTTGCCATTTTATGCTTGTAATCTTTCTACTAATTTTGTTTCGTACTTTTTAAGATTTTTTTATACATATATTTTCTTTCAACAAGGATAAAATCATGCATAGGAAATTCTATGAAGTCTTATATTCGAAAAAATTTACATTCAACTGAAAACGAGATTTGCATTTTTATCAAAAATCCACAAACTGCAATCATTTCAAACAATAAGAAAGAAGATAGATGACCTAAAATTTGTTTTAAAAAAATTGTTATATGAAAGGAATTATTCATACGTAAAATTAATATCACGAGAATGGTTCAAAATATACCCGTGTTAGAAATGGGAGACGGGTAATACCCTAAGATATTCTCAAATGCTCTTTTTTCCATTTTCTCTAAGAAGTCCATCAATATGACACTCTTCACATCCCCCAAAATTCGTCATAATAACTTTCCCCGGCCAATGGGAACGTCTTCACCTTCTTTAGGGAAAATTCACAAATTTCAACTTATTGTACTGATTTTTATTTGGTTTCCGGTGTGTGATGAGGTATGGAAACTCGATACAAAAGGACGGCGACAGATAGTAGTCGCAACAATCTACTTAAATGATCACCAAATTAAATCTGTCTAATCAATTAGTGTTACGATAAGTTTTTGTCATTGCTCAATAGATAGTAACACTCTACGGTTAACATCAAATTGCTTTAGCAACATAAATGATTATCAATTATCAATAAAAGTATGTTTTGAAATATTTCGTATATATATAAATATATATATACTGGATATCTGAAATGTAAAAAAAGATCAGTAAATATGAAGTGAATCTATTTGAATACTGAAAATTACTGATCAAAAATGAAATAAAATAATTTTAAAGCTTTGAATAGCTCTTTTAATAAATTGTTTACTTAAATTAAAATTTTGTCAAAAGTTGAGTGAAACAACTTATGAATACCAGCTCTAAAAATAATATTTCTAAATGAATATCAAAAAATTTTGGAAGGTGGAAAATTCTTCCTTTTTTTATATATTTGTCCATAAACAGAAGTAAAAATTTCCAGTTCTTCATGTAATAAATGAAATAAAATGCCTTTTAAGAGCAAATTATATAAATAGCGTTCTGTACGGGAATAAATTCTAATTTATGAGTGATGATTTTAAAGTAATAAAGTATCCTTGCAACTTGCTTGATTTATTCGATCTTCGTCTTAACCAGTCCTTAGTTGGGAAATGGTGTCGCACTACATTCGTCAAGGTAATAGTTTTTACATTTAATTTTTTTTTTTTTTGTTAACGACTGAATTTTTATGTTTCCCAAACAGTAGTATACATTTTCAATGGACATAAAAATAATTTGGAAAGAGAATGGGAAATTGTCTCAAAACGAAAAAAAAAAAAAAAAAAATAGAGAGAATATTCTCTATGAAAGAAAAGCTTCCCTTCACCCTTAAAATATAATTCTGATCATTTACCTAACAATTCTACTGACAAAATTGTCAAGGTAATAGTCTTATTCCAATAAGAAAATAAACAGTCAAAAAGCAATAAATTCTCAAGTGGCGATAATAATAGCTAGTTTTTCAATACAAAAAACAGCTACTATAATTCTAATTTAAGAGATGTATGTAAGGTTATGCTAGAATACCTAAATTACTAGGAATCGCTCAAAATTCTTTCATTTTTGAATTTATATGAGAAATATATTTTTAAAGAAGCATTTTGAGTATTACTTAATTGTTATAAGTAGCTGAAATGCCCGTTTTTAAGTGTTTGCTCTTAAGATATTCATATTGAATAAATTCTCGAAAGTAGAGATTGACCGAATGATCATGTGACGTAAAATGAACTATGCATAGTGGAGTGGGAATTTATTTTAGTGGAGAGAAAAAGATGAGAAAACTAAAAATTTGCTACTGAATGGGTAATTAAAAAATGATATTTTATTTTTAATGATACTGATGATACTGATATTTGATAAAAGAAAATGATAAAAAATGATGATATGATAAAAAAAATGATACTGATATTTTCCCACTCCTTTAATTAAGCAAATAAAAAAAACCCAACAATTTTAAGGAGGTGATCAAGGATGTGTGTATTAGTATAAAGAAACAATGAAGTAACAATGAAGCAACAATGAAACAATTATTTTGGTATTAAATTTGATCTGAAAAAAAACTAATATGGCTTCGTTACTTTTTTACCAATTTCAAAAAGTCAAATTTTGTTAAAAGTGTATTCATATATTTTAAATGGAAAAAAATGACCAATGTTATTTCATAAGAAAATAGGGGGAAATGGTGTAAAAATGAAAGAAAAGAAAAAAATATCTCCATAATTAAATTACGAAAAATTGGGAAAACGTATCCTTCTACAGATTAGCAAAAATTCTTATAATTTGGAGTGGTACAACCAACAGTGTGGATTCGATAAAGGGCAGACAAATGAAGAAACAAAATTTCAAATTTATGTATTAGGTATTATTTTGCATAATGCATTTATATTGTTTTCAAAGTAAATTCAAAATTCAGCTATTTTTCCAAAATAAAGGAAACTGCTTATAAGTATCATCTACAATAAGGGTGACCAGCCTTTTGCATATCATGCGCCCTTTTTTTAACAGATGATATCAGATGCGCCATATAACTGGATCACTTTTTATACCGCCTTACGTTCATAGTTAAGGGTTGGTAAATAGAGATAAGAAGAGAATCTGCTTTGCTTAGGGGAAAGAAAAGAAATATTTTAATCACTCAGTTAAATTAATGAATTTACGCCAGTTTACTGAAGCACCTCTTCATAAAAGTCAGGAATGATTTGATCGAGAACATGATTGCTTAATGATGATGTTATATCGGTCAGAAAGTCTCGTTTCATGAAGATAACTCTGGATCACAGTTGTTGGTCCTGAGAGCGAAATCAAATTGAACTCGAATTTGTCTATTCTCTGCTTTCTAAAAGGATTCTTAACACTGGAGTACATTTAATAATCTTTTTAATAAAAGTATATTTATAGACATTAACATTTTAAATGATTTAATTATTGTGTGTAAAACAATATTTACTACAGCACATAAACATTACTTATTATTAATGAATCTTTTGAGCCTGTTAGGGTCTCCCTATTCTCTTAATGTTAGTGTTAAATCTGTTACTGAGAGCAGAAGAGAATTTTTCAAATTTGAACATTTTTTCCACTGCCTTATTTTGGTTTTAATCAAATTAATTGTTGAATATACTTATTCATCTCTATATGTCATTCCAAAGAGACATATATAATGGTTTACAAATTTTCTTAACTCTGGGTAATGGCCGAGGTAGCCTAATGGTCATGGCAATGGATAGGCGGCCGGCAATTTTCGTCGAGTCGTAGGTTCTAACCTTGGTGCGACTAAAGACCCACCTTGTGGCCGGGTTTGATGCACATTAAATCCGTCGAGGCTCAAAGTCTTCCTGTTGGAGTGTTGGGGAAATTAGGAAATGAGGTACCAGCTTAGGTGTAGTCCTCGTCACTTGAATAAGGTTTAAAATTACGCGGTCTGTCGCCAATAGCCTTCATATTGCTTCTAGTGCGACGTTAATAAAACCAAGCAACCAGCTCTGGGTAATGTTCATATGGTAATGAACGCTAGAAGTTCAGAAGCATTTTGATCTAGTAAAATTTCACTAAATTTTATTTTCAAGAATGAGAATTAGTTTTTAAATCAATCTATTCTACTTGTAAGTTAAGAGGCATGCGTTACATTTTGTTCACTAAGTGAAAATCGGTTTATGGAGGCGAGAACGAAGTTTTCCTCTATAGCAAAATCATGAAAATGACTTTCAAATGTCTCTTGCATTGCCTAGATTTGTTTCGATTTACTCTCATTTGATCAAATTGTTATTTTTCGACACCACTATGGCTCACTCAGAACTGACTGAAGCGCCATTTGTAATCATTCAATGTGCCCCATCTCCCACTGATCTATGGTATAGATGATAATTGGTTGAATTTGATCTAAGGTGTTTGAATGGATTTAAAGATAAACAAAATTAGAAAAAACAATGCGAGTATCACGTTATCTATTCAATATATGTGTAAGCTCAGAACAAATGTCTATTTCCCTTCCTTTAACATATGCTATTGAATAAATGATTTTAAAAACAATGTATTTTAAGAGTTTGTTTGACTTTTACTCATAGTCAAGAAATACAAAATAGTTAAAACATATTTAAATCCTGCACATCACTTAAGATCTTGTATAAGAAGTATATTTAGAAAACATTGTATTAAATTCACGTAAGCTGAGTTACTATTTTTTACCAAATGTTTTGATTTTTCTAAGTGTAGTTATATTAATGTGCGTACTATTTTTCTAGGAAGTTCAGAGTAGAAAAGGAAATTAGTGAGCAAAATAATGAAAAAGAAAAAGTAATGCAGCAAGAGAATGGAACAAAAACTTTCAAGCGTTAAGACTCAAAATTAAGAATAAGCAACAAAAGAACAAACTGTTCTTTCGATAAAGCGATAACACTTTGCTCTCGATTTTCACCAAAGCCTATTCATTTTGTTCGTCTCTCTAAATAGAAGAAAATACAGTAGTTACTAAAAATATACTATATATACTCTTTGGACGATCAAAGGCAATTAATCGAGCTACAAATAATTAGTTTTTTCTCCTCGCAATATGGATATTAGTTCTTTAACAACTCACCTGTTTTCTCTTTACTGAACCTAATATACTATTGCATTTGCACGGGCTTCTAATGTATATTTTGAGATCACATATAGACTTAGAGTTTTCAAAAAACAATTGAATAATTTCTAACTTATATTAAAGCTATGTGTTAATAGAGTTTTGTGTTAGAAATTTTGAAATTTGTATTGTAAGTTAAAATAAAGCTATATGAAATTAAATATTAAATTTTTAAGTATTTCACTAAGTTTTATAAATCATAAATAAATTCTATAGATGTAACTAGAATGATATTTTTTAAATGAGGTGTATGCATCCATGTTTAAGTTATTTATTTATGCATCAACAATAATTTAAAAAAGTTTTCTTTGAATAACGAACTTCATCGTGCCCATAATTTCCTGCAATTTTTTTCCCTGAGAGAATGACATTTTCGAAAAATGTTTGAGAAAACTCATTAAATGTGAACTTACATACATTATACGTATATATGCATATACTCATGCATTATGTATTAGCGTGTATACAAAATTAACAGGTTTAACAACCTGCAAATACTTAAATGTAAACTTAGTATGCATACATATACTGTGTTACATTAAAATTGTGACGAATATTTGTATTTTTATCAACATGCAGAGTTTCTCCCAAGCATTGAAACATGTATATGAGAAAGAATATATTTGCGTATATATATAATTAAACAAGAAATTACTTTCCCTAAATATGAGTTTCCTGAATATTTTCTTGTATTAAAAAGGCTGAAGGGAGTTAATTTGTCTTGCATTGACTTTTGATTACTTGAAAGCTTATAAAGACAATTCAGATGATGAAGATGACACATGAATTAGTATATCACTTGTAAAATGCATAAAGAACGTGTTTATGTGATGCAAATATTATTCATTCAAAATCATTGAAAACAGCACATCAAAAACGGAATTTCGGATTGAAATAAAATTTAATACACATATTGATAAAGATGAAGAATCATTTGATCCCAGAATCAAAATTAAACAAATATAGTGTAAACAGTTATTTAAATACAATACAACTTAAGCAGCGGGTCGAGACGTCTCCTGCTGCAATACATGCCGCAATACTGTCCAGTATTGAGTTGATCAGATCTCGGATATTTCCTTGAGAATCATGAGACCACAAATCTTGAACAGCCCCCTCAAAATTATGTACTGTGTAACATGGTGGCACCTGGTATTTCAGTTGGTCCCACAAATACTCTATAGAGGACAAGTAATGGGAAAAGACCGGGCATAGAAGAGAGAACATGATTTGGAATGTTCTGACCTATGCGAGCCAAATGCGGATGAGCATTATCTCTCTGAAAAATTGCCCCAGGACTTTTAGGATAGGATCCACATAGGATCGAAAAATGTTATCAACATAATGCTGACCTGTGAGAGTTCCACAATTAAAGCGGACCCAGCTGTTCAGGCAATGTATCGCTCAACAGCTTAGGTGGAATTGTCTCGTTCACCTAGGCGCCTCCACACCCATATGCGGTTAACATGTATCCCAAAAAAAATCGGGATTAATCACTGAATACCACATTTTGCCAGTTCCTTGTATTCTACTTTCTTTTAGCTCCAATATAAATGGAGTTGCCGATGTTTCGGTATTAAAGGCAGTTCACGAAAAAAACTCTTCGATTGCAGATTCGCTTCCGCAAACCGTCTGGAAATGGCTTATGGAACAACTGGCAGTATTACATCTGATTGCATCGTAGAAAAATTCATTGCTGGATACACGATCTAACAATCCTCACAATCCTAACAATCAAGCTTGCCCCCCGATCTAACAATCCTCACAATCCTAACAATCAAGCTTGCCCCACGATCTAACAATCCTCTTACCTTATAGGCTTCTTAGTCATACCAAAACCGTTTTTCTGTATTAGAGTACCACCTCATGTCCATTGCAATACGGCGCGTAAGCCAGCCTGTTGTTTTCATACCGATGATCAGGCCCCTCTCAAACTCACATAACTATACAAAATGTCTTCTCACGTGTCATCCTGGTGTTATTCGTTTACTTAAATTCTCCTAAAGTCGAAATGTGATCGGTATATGTATGGACCTTTACTAAGTGTCGGTTTATCTAGTACCCACCTTCTGATTGCAGTTCCACTGTAGGGAGTGTGGTCGTACACACTGGCACCTAACTTGGATAATTTACCAATCAGACATCATTCAACTACTTTGAAAATTATTGCGAATGTAGCTCGCTTCCTTTTTGGTGCTCTATTTTCGATATTCCTGAGTGTATTGTATGTGTAATTAAATATGAGGCATTCACACACACACACACTTTATCATTGATTTTTCATGTTCATACAAATACAAGTATACATTTGGAAAAATATAGTTCTCTTAATATAAAATGCACTATTGCTATTTTAACATTTAAAAAAAAATTAAGTCAATTCCTACTTAGGTCAACAAAGAAAATTTTTATTTTAGTTACTTTTTGTTAAGTAATTACAATTAATATAAATACGCATATACATATAACAGAATAGCGTGTTCAATGGTAGCATGAAGAAACTCTCAAGAGATTCCAGCAACATGGCGTATAATGCTGGCTTTGAACTCAGATGAAGTCCGAATTCCTCCTCCATAAACTCAATCCTGTGGGAATCCCCACAACCAGAAATCACAGGGATATAAGTCGGCTGAACGAGGAGACCATGAATCCGGAAAAGCACTGGATATTACACGATTCTTGTCAATGTTAGCTCAAAGCAGTTCTTTGACTTGATGTCCAATGTTGGGAGTTTGTCCACTTTGCATGAAGACAGTGGTCTGTAAAATTTACCATTCTAGTAAAGCAGGAAAGGCCTACTGTCGAGGGAGTTCACTGTACCGTTCAATCGTGACAGAGCATGTTTTAGAACATTGAGGAGAGAGAGTTTCAAAGAAAAATGGTCCGAGGATAAAATCAGTAGTAAATCCGCACCATACAGTCACATAATCAGAACGCAGTGGTTATTGGTGCACGACATTAGGAAGTGAAGCACCCCATATGCGGCAATTTTGATTAATCTCAGCTCCATCTATAGAAAAGGGCTCATCAACTTAGCATAGAATTTCCCAAGGTCACATGTCAACAATTTCAATTCTCTCCAAAAAACGTCAAGCAAATTCAGAGCGTGTTTGGTGGTCATGAAGTTGTAACATTTGCGCAACGTAGATCTTATACGGATACCATTTTAAAATGGATCGCAGTGATTTTTTGTATTGTAGACCACGGAATCGCCAACTCTCATGACATCGATCGAGCACTTACTGAAGAATAGCTGGAAAAACAGGCTCTTTCAACCACAACAGCAGATACTTCTTCAACAATTTCATTCGCAACTTGTTTCCGCCCTCTTCCTGACAGTATACCTAAGTCTCCAGTCTCTTCAAATTTCATAATTATCTTTTTCAAATTATGCTTAGACACGGTCCCTTTTCGCAATCCCTTTGAAAGACAATTAATTTTCCCTCATTACAGTTAGCTATTACTGCATTTCTTATTAAGCAATTTTGAACCAGTATAGCTCGATCTTCCTTCTGTAAGGGCAGGATTAACGATGACAAAGACACGGAATGATTTTCTGGCTCTGACTGCAAGTTTCTTTATATGTTTAAGGAATTAATTTGCCTTTGGAATTTTTGAAAAGCACTATATGATGGTCCAAGTTTGAACTATTTTTTTTTTATTCTTCTTTTCCTGTGGTCCATATAACGAAACAGGTCAATTGAAAAGTCCCCGGTCTGACACATAGACGGTGCTACTAGAATTAAATCCATATGTTTTTTAGCTAGCCCTAACTCTCAAAAGATGCGTGTATAAATTTGACAGCTGTCGGATCATTAATTTGTGAATTATAGCATTTTGAGTGAAGCAACTTTTGTTATCGTGAAAAAAGTGGATAAAAAGAATTTCGCGTGTTGATAAAATATTGCTCTTTTTGAAGGAAAAAATACAGTTGAAGCAAAACCTTGGCTTGATGCCGAGTTTCCGGACACTGCCCCAGGAAAATCAACCATCAAGGATTGATATGCTAAGTTTAGACGTGGTGAAATGAGCACCCAAGACGGTGAACGCTGTAGACGGCCAAAAGAGGTTGTTACCGACGAAAACATTAAAAAAATCCACAAAATGATTTTGAATGACCGTAAATTGAAATTGAATGAAATAGCAGACACTCTAAAGATATCAACTGAACGTGTACATCATATCATTCACGAATATTTGGGTATGAGAAAGCTCTGTGCAAAGTGGGTGCCGCGCGAGCTCACTTTTGACCAAAAACATCGACGAGTTGATGATTCGGAGCAGTGTTTGAAGATGATCAAGCCTAATAAACCCGAGTTTTTGCTTCGATATGTGACAATGGATGAAACATGGCTCCATCATTTCACTCCGAAGTCCAATCGACAGTCATCCGAGTGGACGCAACACGATGAACCCGCTCCAAAGCGTGGGAAAACAAAACAGTCGGCTGGCAAAGTTATGGCGTCTGTATTTTGGGATGCGCATGGAATACTTTTCATTGACTACCTTGAAAAGGGAAGGACCATCAACAGCGAATATTACATAGCGCTATTGGATTGTTTGAAGGACGAAATCGCCGAAAAACGGCCGCCTTTCAAGAAAAAGAAAGTGCTGCTTCACCAAGACAATGCACCGTGTCACAAGTTAGTGAAAACGATGGCAAAAATCCAGGAATTGGGCTTGAAATTGCTTCCTCATCCATCGTATTCTCCAGATCTGGACCCCAGCGACTATTTCCTGTTGTCAGATCTCAAAAGAATGCTCGCTGGGAAGAAATTTTCGTCGAATGAAGAGGTGATCGACGAAACTGAGGCCTATTTTGAAGCAAATTACAAATAGTACTACAAAAATGGTATCGAAAAGTTGGAGGGTCGCTGTAATCAGTGTATCACCCATGAAAAGAATTATTTTGAATAAAAAAAACTAATTTTGCCAAAAAAATGTGTTTTATTATGGTAGGCCGGGGACTTTTCAATTGACCTGTTTTATACCAAGTTTCATCAAAATCCGATAGGCAGACCGAGTTCTACAGCGGTCTAAATAGGGTCACTGTAATTATACTTACCGTTTACCTTAAGTAAACTAAATGCAATTTTTAAAATCATAAAATATTTTAATACCATTCTTTTAAGTCTAACACCATTTATGTGTGCGTTTTTGCTTACGCCATTTTCTCAAACCAACAACATGTTAGCAGAGGTGAAATAAAAAAAAACCGGTTTCCTCAAACACATCTTGAATTGCTTTATACCATAGAAACAATCACTTTTGTATTATCCTAAAATGCAGTAGAATCTCATTAATGTATATTAATTAGGGCTGTCGATCGTCCGGATGAAAGAAAGTCTGAAATATACAGAATAAACTACAAAATGAGCCAAGGCAAATAGCTAGAAATTCTGTACAGTCAAAATTTCATGTATTTTAAAATAACATAAACCAACTTGGTAAATAATTGTTCTCAAGAGGAATTTCACATCAATACATTGCTTACATGATATGTATTCGGTCAGAAAAAAAGCTGCTTGAGGCATAATGGTCCAGACACATCTTCACTCTTGACATGATCTTTGTTGTCTTCCTTTGGCATTAATTTTAACACACGTGCTTTAAATGTTTGTAATACCCAAATGTGAATTCATTGCTGTTGTCTTTAACCTACTTCATTACAAATTCAAGTCGTCTTTTATTTCACTGAATCTTAGCTTCTTTTTATCAGCCAAACAAAACAATAATATGAATCACAACCACAAGCCATGGTACAAAACTGCTTAACCTAAAATCTTGCACTCCTAACTCAGCTTTTTATGTGTGCTTGATAATCATGGCTTACTTTTAAATGAATGCACGGAATTAGAGAAGTTCAGTTTATCGTAATTCCGGTCAATAATAATTTGATGAACACGTATCATGTCTAACTAACAAGAAAAGAAGAGCCCGAATATCATAGTTGAAAGTTTATGTTTGTCATAAGAAAAACAAAACAGAGTTAACTGTATTAAGAATAGAGCATGATTAGAGTATAGGAGTAATGATGTTAATCTAAATTATTTATCGGGATCCATATGAAAATTATAGATGTAAGAGTTTCAATTGATTGGAATACATTTTATTTCCTGCATTCTGGAATGGAGACAAATTTTAAATGGATTTAAACTTAGTTGAATGGCTTTAAAATTGTCATCTGAACTTGTACATTTAATCTTTATGAGAGTTAATTCTGATGGAGCTGTACTTATATAGTAGAGTTCTTTTAATGTTTCTTTAACTTTTTTTACAATTATTTTGTATTTCCATTCTAAACTCTTTTTTTTTTTTTTTATTATTATTTTGAAAATTTTTATTGAATTTACTATGTTCATATGCATGTTTGTGAGTAAAATAGTATGCCAGCAAAGTTCAAAATTTTCACTCTAATTTTAACCTACTTCCTATCATCCAATCGTGCTGGAATTTTTCATATATGTATAACTCCGTTGAAAACTCAAGGATGTTCTATAGGATTTAGAAAGATAGCTTTAGACTCGGGCATTGCACTTATTTTGTACTCGAATTTAAAATCACTTCCAGTCTTCCAATCGAGCTAAAAAATTTCACACACGAAAGTCTTCGATGACAAGACCATACTATGGTATACTCAACCAGAAATTGACTTGGGGTGTGGACGTCCTAAAGGTCCAGACCTTATAATTAATAAAGTTGAATTCAGTTGAAATTTTGCACACTCGTATTATTCACGTAATTTCCTTATTAGTCTTATATTTTCAGGCAAAATTGAATTAAATAAATACAAGCAAAATACATTTTTGAACCGAGTTTTTATTTAAAAATGATCTAAAAGATATAAAAATATTCTTTAAGTGTAAAAGAATTCATAATTTGCAAATACTTCGGAGTTAATACTTCTGTTGTTCTCAAATATAACTATAGTCTGCGCGCTTAATTTATCAGTAATTACTGTATTAGATAATAACTTCAAGTATTTATAAATTATATATTATTTTAAATTAATTTTTTTTATCTTTTAGGCCATCTTTAATTGAAAGATTGATATAAAGTTGGTTTTTTACTTACATCTGTTATTATTAATGGAAACTCTTGTCAAGTTTCCTTGTGTTAATCAACCAATCAAAATTATTTAACCCGAAAGAGGGGATGTAAAAAGTACGACATAATGGGAATGCGCGGGCATGCGATTTCAGAAATTGCACTTCATTATAAATTTTTAAAAGTCATAAAATCCAAATATCATCCTCGTTCTTCACTTATAAACTCTTCTTACTTTGAACTGTCAGAAAAAATATGTTTTTGCATTTTAAAGTAAAATAAAAGTTTTTCCAGAACCTTAGATTTTTCGATGAAAATCATATTTTGCAGTAAATTTTATAAAACTAATAATAAAAAGGATTCTATTATGTATTAATTATTATACTTTATTTATTTAATAAGTAAAACAAGTTTCAACAATAGAAGACTCACTGTAGTAGAATACATTAAAAAAATGTGACATTACCTAAAATACAGTATTCCGGGTATTTACTAGAAGCAAACAATTCAGTCCTCGTCTTCTTTAGAACATTCAATACATAAGTTTTGCTTGTTTTCCAAACAAACAGGGTTTTGATAATATAAATATACTGACTCTCTTTTCTTGTTTAGGGAAACAAACAAAATATTTTTAATTTCGTTTCTTCGAGGTACTGCTCCTCATTCTGAGACTCGGCTTCTTTCCTCAAAATCCATTTTAACGTCAGGTGCAATTCTCGATTTATTGTTAGATTTTTATCTCTTATGTGGAGTATTGGTAAGATTATATATTTCACAATTATGCGTAAACGTTCATATGTAATAAGTAATTTGCGTACATTTTTTTGGTTCGAAACAATCAATTTTCTTTAGGTCTTAGCCCATCCAGTCTTACTATGGTGCTAACAGGAGTTCTAACATTCTGATTAAGTAGAATGGATGATCATTTGAATTGATTTTTCACGTACTAGTATTTCACAGAATTATTTTCTGCTTCTGTATCAGAGAAATCATTGTTATCTGAAGAAATTTCCGACCCTCTTGATTGGGAACATTCACAAACAAATCTTCTTTTAGTCATCTTTGCCACAAAAACCATTTCCAGCTTAATCTAAAATCATTTGTAGAATAACGTGGATTAGGTGAATCAATCAATTTTCTAGGACCTAATTTCTGAGCCATATGTACTACAGCCGAAAGTTATAACACTGGAAAGGTGTAACAGACCGCTTTCGAAAAATTAAATGGAATTTCAACCAGATACATGTGCCAAGACATTGCAGTAAGAGGAGGCGATGTTCAAGGCCACAAAAAAACTAGAGGAAGAATCCATTCTATTGAAATGAATATATAATAAGGGTGAAGCGAGGAATATGTTGAGATGTCTATGAGACCACACGTCCCCTATCAAGGGATAAGAATATTCCCAAGACAATATTCATTCATTGGTTATAGTGTTGAATATGAAATCAATTTGAAACATAAGTAAATCATTTTTGCAATTTTATGTGTTTAAAATGCATTAAATATTCAAAAAATTCGAAATCTTTCCCCCCACATTTTAAACCATTCTATTAATGACTTTTAAATGGAATTTTATTTATCAAAATTAAAATAAAAAATAGAATAAACACAAAATATCTGGAAAAATGGAAACACTTTCTTTTCTCACTCTTAGCGTTAAGGTTACAACAAATTTTTGATGCTAATAGGTATGCCTATAATTCATATGATAGCTCATCAGAGAAAGTGAAGGAAAAAACCATAATATTGATATACAGTTATATATATGTTTAGAAATAAAGACAGAAATAAAAATCGTGCATTTAAGTTGGATTACTTTTGAGACAAGAAACTTAAGTTAATTTTTTACATATCTATATTTTTGTAAAACAAGATAAAATTAATTATAAACAAGGATGTTATGTGAAACATATATCTCATACCTAGTAAATTAAGAATTTAGTACATATATATTATGTTTGAAAAGCATGAAGTATGTGAAAAATTACAATAAGAAAATTAAGAACCACAAAGAACTCATAAAAAATTCAATTTTCTTTATTTCTTTCCCATTTATATCAATGGATCTAATAAATTCAAGTGCACCTTAAAAGCTGCAGCAGATATGAGATGGGATAAGAGAATTCCTGATTGAAAATAAAATAATATATTTTGAAAAGGAAATATTTTTGATGTATATATTGTATGATGATGAAGAATTGGATATGAATTTTTTAAAGGCAGAACAACATTTCTATAAAAGAGATCTAAAAGTAGGCTTAAAAAGCTTAAAGGCTCCTATGAATTAATGAGTTCTTTGCTGTTAGCAATTGTTTCAGTTTGTTAACGACAATATTTGTTTGTTTTTAATATGTTTTTAAGCATATATTTATTTATTTTATTATACGTTCATAGCATTTTATAATGAATTACAATCATTATGCTTGCCGATTTACATTTCTATAAAAGAACTTTTTTTATACATGAGAAAGCAATTTCGTCAAATTAATGAGTAAATGTTCTATTTCTTCAAACATTGTGGTCGCAAAACATTGAAAATACATGCAAATAAACAAATCATTTTTTTTTTGTTTAATTAAATATTTTTTTACTCAATATTCATTATTTTAATCAAGGATTATACACATATATACATATACAGATATTGCAAAACTTTTTATGAAATATCCATTTCAATATATAAGCATGAAATAGATACTATGCAATATCCGTTTATCATTCGTACATAAATTTATATTAAAATTCCTCAGAATTGATAAATTCTTGAACAGGGATATTACATATGCTTTCTTTTTTTTTTTTACCAAATTTGAAAAAAAAAAGTATCAAAACAAAACTCGATCAGACATTAACGATTCTTTTTTCTTAGTTTTGTTTACAACGGAATGTATATGATGCTTTTGGCATTTACGACTATAAACTTTAGCAAAAGTTTCCAAGTTTATCCTTAAATAGACAAGGAAGGAAGAAAAATTGCACTGCCACTATAGATCTCTTTGCAAGAAATAGTAGGAAGAAGGGGAAAAAAATGTCAGATGTTTACGATTTTGGAGGTTGTTCCCCAGCCGTCTTCTTCTCAGGTCGTAAATTTTCTTTTTATTGTTTAAGATTATGCGCTCCCATTTTGATCATTCAGTCAGTTTAAAACTGAACCGCTGGATTACTTTCAGTATCTGTACCCTTGGATTACTTTCAGTATAAATCGTGCATTCAACGAATAAAAAAATGTTATAGCCGTTCTGCATAGGTTCCATTTTACTCTGAATAGTATGCAAAGTTTAAAATACGCTATATATAGAGGAAACAGATCGTAAAAGTTATTTGAACTATCATATAGTCGTCTATTCGAAAAAGGGGAGACTGAAAGAGATGTCTGGAAGATAAAGTAAACTGGGTCGAGACAGAAAAAGCTGCAAAGCTAATTATTTTGAGACTCGAACTTAATTACTATTTTACTTAATACGTTTTCGTAAGCCATTACTGTATCTACAAGTAAATTGTCACTTTAGTTAATGGATTGATTGTAATATTTCAAATTTGTGAAAAACTTTTAAATATTATGAAAAAAAACCATTTTATTGCTTCTAAACTATTCATTACATATTCGACTGTGAATATAATCTCATTTAATAATATATTTTTTAACTTTCATATGTAGTGTTGTATTAATTTTTATTGTTTATTTTATTATATTACTTTTCAGATGCAAAAACATATACTATTGCACTTTTTATTGAATGAAAAATACTTTAAATAAAGTGTAGAGGTAAACTTTCAAACAATTTGAGTTAGCTGAAACATATACACGTAGTTAAACTAGATAATCAACAACCTAATGAAAAAGGATTTTTAGAAGCCGTAGTGGTATACTTCTATAGTACACATGAAAGACCAGGTTTTTAAATCTCTAAAGCAGTATTAGAAATAATTACTACTTAAGTTTAAAATAACAATATTTTTTTTAAAAAAAAAATGTTAGTCTTCATAACATATTATAATTATTTATTAATGTAAATATTAAGAAATATCGTAAACATAATGATTAATATTAAATGTAAACATGGAACGGGATCATCGATTTTAAATAAAATTTTAAGCATTAAGTAAGATTTCAAATAAAAATCTATTAACATAAAAGTGAACAATATATTTGTGTAATTTGTAGTAAATATAGTATACTTAAAATTTAATTGCTTATTGATATTACATATATTATTATTTTTAAATAAAATATGCATGATAGTTTTATATTTGTATTTTTTTTTGCTATTTCCTCTGTTAATTTCAAAACGAGTACGGTAGAATACAAGTTGTTGAATCCTGAATATTTAAGAACCAGACAAAAGAGAGCTATAAAAGTGGACTTGATTTAAGATTTTGTTTCACGTTGATGGTTTTTCATAATTATTTAGTTATGTTTCAAACATGTAGTAATCACTGAATTATTATAAATTGTACAATTGTAATTTCCAAGTTTTCCAAGTTGCTGATCTTGTTATGAATAATATACCAACAAATAATTAAGTGTACATACATTATTGTAGCGCATTTTTTCTGTAATCGATAGAAATATTCCTTTTGTTAATTTCATGTATATAAAGTGGTCACATTACTCTAGGAACAATTTTTTACAGTTAGATATTTACGGAAGTAAGAGTTAATATTACCTATATTGAATACACAAATAATATGTATTTCTGATTTTTTTTTAAAAAAAAACCTGTTTTTAATCAAATAATTACCTTAGAACATGGTTGTAAGTGTATAAATGTTTAAGTACAAAATTGCTAATATTAATGTCGACATAATTTTTAACCACACTCGTGAAGTTTAATTTAAGCTTCTCTAAATAAATACGTTTAAACTTAATTAGAATCACCTGTAGTTATGAATTTCCTTTCTTTTTATTTTCTTAACAATAATATTATTTTGAATATGTAGAATTTATAAAACTTCCAATGACAGTACATAGCTGATAAACTCATAATGATAATGCACTTTTACAAATATACATTTTTACGTCATAACAATTGAAGTATTTCTGTATATTTTTATGAACTTAAAATTTAATGTGATATTTGCACAGTTATAAAATTTATAGTTTATCCTTTGTAAGAAAAAAATTTGCAATTCTTTGAAATTCCTTAATTAAATACACTCTAGGTGATTATAATTTTTCGGAATATTTTTTACAATTATTGACCATTTAAAATACAGTTTAATTCGAAATAGTTAAGGAAATGGACTAAGAAAAATAATGATTTTCCTAATAATACACTAAGTTACAACATAATCACTAAATACTGTTACAACATAAGTAAATGTTTGACATTTTATGAAGTAATTAAAGTAGTTACCATATTATATCGTAAACAGGAAAAAAATGTTTCACTGAAATCCTTATCCTTACACATATATAGAAAAACAGATTTAATAACTATAATTTTTCTGTTCAGTTTATATTTTTAGTTGTTTGAAGTAATATAAATTACTCACATTTGCAACATTACTTCTATTAAGCTGACCAAATCTTCCACCATATGTACAACAGAGAAGAAGTTTTCTAAGATTAACTGAATATAACTTTTAACATACTACAATAATCTAGAGCATTATTAATATCACGAATAATGCTATCTCAACAAAATTCAGCAGTTAAAGATACCAAGATTCCTTCCTTGCTGAGAACTAAGCATAAGATTAGCACAATTACAAAGTGATCTCACTATTCACCATCTTCAGGCAAACAGCGCTATCTCCTCTCTGTGTTCGGGACTTGTCAATGAAATTCACTCGCATCTGCACCCAATGAATGCTATCAAATGACGTTTAACCTTCTCTGAAACCGTTAACTCTCTTCAAGATTATCGATAATGAAGCCGGTCGAAACAGCGAGTTCTAATGAAATGCAACAAAGCGCACAGTGAATTGAGAAAGGGATGTTAAGGTTCGTTAATTAGATTAATTGAAAGCCTTACCAATTTCAATAGTAAAGTGGGAACAACCCAGTTGCATTGAGAAGAGGTATATTCGATAAAGAATTCTTCTCATCTAATGAAAGCTTGAAATCTACAACTTTGCTGCTATTCAGAGGTCTGATTTTGAATAAAGCACACATACAACTCTTAGCTCTAATATATATTCTTAATTGAAGGTATGTATAGATTAAACTTGATGCATATAAAATGTTGTCCATTGGCAAGGAGTCAAACAAAGAAATGTAATAACCTATTCTTAACTGATTCCTTAACTTAAATAAAACTTTTGAAGAGTAAAATGTACATACTTTGACATATTTGAGACACTTTCCGGTTGAGATTTTGGTTTAATTGTGTAAAAGTATTTAATCAATGTGTTTTACACTTTTAAATATATCTATAAATACTTGATATGTAATTAAATTATATATAATAGTAAAAAATTTAAAATATATTTTGTAAAGCAAATTAAAAAGGTTACCGTGTACAATTCAAAATGGAGAATAATATATTTTTATTAAAAGTAATTTATAAAAAGGAAATAACATGACAATGCTATAAACTCCACATTTTAAATATTTATGTATAAGAAAAAAATGGATAATTCTGATACTGTTGAATCATAACATTAATAAAATGTAGTCAATTTGAATTATTAACATATCATACACACACTTGAAGGAATGAAAGCTGAAATTCATAAAGTTCAAGAAAGGCTGCATTATTAGAAGTTAAATATATCATAGCTTTCAAAATTAATGAATTTTTGTTATTATAATGTGTTTCTTTGTTTCAAAAGTGTTTATAAATATATATGACTTCCTTACTTACTTCTATTTCTTTATTTCTAGTATTGCACATTTATTTTTGGATGAAATATTATTGCATTTGTTACGTTGATTACGAATAACACTTTAAAAACTAAAAATTTCTTTTCTATTTTGGATTTTGGCATTCTCAGTAATTTAAATAAACTAAGCTAAAGATAGCAATACTTTAAAGTTAAAAATTCGGATGAATGTCAATAAAAAGGATTGATAAGCTGTTTGGAATAAGAATACTGAAAAACTTTCATATTAAAATGATATCCTGCAAAATACTTGAAAAATGTGTGTAATAAAATCTATATATTTGAGCAAACTATTTGTGTAAAATATTTCCAGTAACATGTTTAATTTAAAATTGAATTAAAGTAAAAAAAAATCTAATCATTCATTGTTCTACGCAGAAATTATTGTACACTTTGATATTTGTAATGCTTTTGCAATTATTTATACTGCTAGAAGAGAAGTCTCAATTTTTGTAATAGAAAAAAAGTTACTCGAATAAAATTAAAATTTAAAAATCAATTAATATATTTTTTCTCTCTTGAAATTCCTTTGTGATTTAAAAATAAAAAAATTATGAAACAATTAATTGAATATTATTTGATTTTTTACTAATGATATCTAACAAATCATTACTTAAGATGAAAATGTAAGTAACTTTTAAAAAAGTAACTTTGGAATTATTTTATAAATCAATTTATAAATTTAAAATTCTATCATTATGTTTTGTGAATAGCAGAATAGCATTCACACATCAACCCTTTTTCTCTTTCTTATTATGTGTCATTTTAATAATCTTGAAGTTTTCAAAAAATAGCATTAAAATAAACAGAAAACCTAAAATAAGGATTTAACTTTCATGCACAGTAAATACTTTCTGTATAAATTCGTATCTCATTTTCTTTAATTCCACACAATAAATTCAGTGACATATCTTGACATAAAAGCATTCGCATTATTTACACAGTAATCAACAATACTTTCATTCGTTATTTCTTTCGAAAGAAAAGTTACACACTATTACTTTTCCAGCTCTCTCCTGCATAATTAGAATTCCCAAGTCACTTTTCACAAATGCATACCATGAGTGCAAATGATCCAGTTTGATCTGGAAGAGAAACAATAAAGAAACCTGGCACCACTACGTGACACAGAAAAGGAACGAAACTCGCGCAACCCGAGTGCAAAATGAGAACATTTTCTTCAGACATTTAATATCCTGCAAAAGATGTAGAGAAAAATAAATTCCAAGTCCCAGAGAGAGAACCCTTCAAAGTTTACCCAAGTCCCTTTCTTTTTTTTTTCTTCCTTCCTTCTTTGTAAAAGATCGATACCAAGAAGACAGAAAGACAGCAAGAAAGCTGGGTATGGCCAATTTATACTCCTTTCTACTTCTCGCGGTGCCGTTGGAATTGTATGCATTTAGAAGTCGAGTTTGGAATAAGGAAACAGAGGTGGGATTTGAAACTGGCGTGGGATTCTATTGCTCTTAGTACCCGCAGAGAATGAGCTATGTCGTGACTGAGTAGGGAAGAAGGAACTTGTTTTCATTCCGACAGTTTCCCAGTTTGAGTAATTTTTTCTTGGCGATATCTAGATTGTGTTCTACTCTGTGGGACTTGCCTTTTTACCCCTTTAACTCAATATTTAAATGCTCTTGGCACACAATTGAATGTTTGCTTTCAATTACTGTATGTGCGGACCTCATTATTCAACTTCGATAATAGCTAAGGCATTGTTGCTTTAAAGTAAAGTTTACTAACGCATAAACCTTTTAATTTGAGATCTTTAATTTTTTTTTTATACTTTTAAATCCAATTTTTTAAAAACCTAATTAGCTGAACTCAAGTAATCGAATTTTTTTTGTTTGAAACAGCAAAGCAGAAGGAGATTTGAGTCCCAAGGGGGAATCTACCCCTCTTAATATCAACACAAAATGAGTCAAGCGTTATTGAGAGAAAACAAATGAAATTGTGTTCTTTTCAATATTTTCTCAGTGTTTGTAATTTTTATACGGTGATATTTATAACTTTTTACACTGTGGGATTTGCTTTCTTATAATTTTCGAACACCATATTTAAATGCCTACTACCCTATCAGTTAATGATAACATCAGAATTATTACATCGAAGTTATTAACAAGATAGTTATTTTTAAATTCAAATCAGTTTAAGTCAAACATTCATAATTATGTAACTAAATACTTCTTCTAAAACAATATTACTTAACAACAATATAAATTTAAAACGAGCTTTTTAAATCGGTAATTGCTTTTAATTTTAAAACTCAATGTTTAAAACCAAAACTTTGTACATTTGAAAAAAAAAAAAAAGCAAAATTCCTTAAAATATCCATATTTCTCACTTCATATCTGAATAAAATTTATATCATTGTTATTGGATCAAAATATTAATAAGTTAATGAATAAATTTAAGGGTTATTAATTGGTAAATTAATTTCTAAAAAGTTATTAATTAATTTGTTATTTTATTTTTGATAAACAAATAAATAATATTTTAAATAGTTTGTGTATTAAATATCTTTTGAATTCGATTATTATATCTACAAATATGAGAAATACGCTTTTAGAAAGCTGCATAAAAATCACCTTCTCCAAACGAGCAAAACAGCCTATGTTTAATTTTAAGAATGCTAAGAAAAGCTGTCGATAACTTACTGGAGGATAGGTTTATGAGATCTTTACAAAGTCAAATTTCTATAACCGAATGTAAAACCTAATATTTTTTTCAAAATTCGTACAGGATGATTAGAAATAATCATTCTGATTAAATTTAATATACTTCAAAAAGTATAGTCAATATGACAATAAAATTTTCCCTATAATAAAGGAACAATTTTAAATTTAGGTTTGAAAGAGATAGCATTGTTCAACAAGCCATCCTTTCGTTGAACGATATACCATTATACGTTGTTTCATTGTGTTCCTCAGAGATGTTGGAGCTTGTCACTGTCGACATTCTTATTGAATGTGGTATGGTAAAACAAAAATGTAAATATTTCTAAAAGTTAGAAGCGAAATATCTAGTTTGGGTGGCTAGGAAAAAGTTTTAACTTCTGTGAGTAGAGTACAAAACAGTTTGAAACTGTATCTCCTACATAATGTCAAGTCCTTGAATTTATGGCAAGTTTTGATAATGATAAGTACCAGGCTTCGCTCTTTTACCCAAACAATGCAAAAGAACGAAATATTCTTCAATTGATAAAAACAATGCATTATTAATTGATTGATTGTTTAATAAAGTTGATTTTAGAAGCTATAAGAGGGCTAGTTGTGATGAACCTCTTCACTTTAAACCTCAGCCTGGTGACGAGAACGATCCTGAGCTAGTACTCTCTCTTTAAACTTCTTCATCACTCTCACGGTGGATTTCGAGCCTCAACCAGATTTAATGTGCCTTGTCCCACTACTTGTGGGTTTTTAGTGATTTTAGGGTTCGAATCCGCGATCCGACGAAAACCAGTCCTCCGCGATCACTTACCGAAGACACATTAGCGCAGGAAGATCTGAAGGCTCTGGGTATAGGACATATATTTTTTTTCTGAATGTTCTTTGCACTCAAACAAGTGATGAAAATATCGTATATTTAAAAACACAAACCACTTTCAGATTATTTGTAGCTGTTTTGAGGCATGTGACGCAGAAAATTAACCAGTTCTGTATAGTTTCTTTGAATGTGGAAATGAGTTCCTGCTCATACAGGTGACTCACATAGAAAATCCCGAAAGTATGGAAATAAAAATATTACATCTTCTTTTAGCTGTGCAAAGTGACTTAATACGCTAGTATTCTAAACTCGGTGATTTATTTTGATCACCCTATACTATAATTAGATGAATTTTAGAAAATAGCTCAAATGAATTGATTTAGTTGTATAATTGCATTTAATATGACAAGGGCTGACGCTAGCAAAATTATCTATGATTTCAGATAGTGATAAAAAAGTTATTAAATTCAATTTAAAAATCATAATTTCTAATACAAAGCTTGCTCTACGAAGATAAAAATGCATTTCGTTGGAAAGGATTTATTGAATAAAAAAAGAGATTCAAAATTGATTTTAATTAGTTATGATTTTTTAAGTCAATCGCTAATGAAAATAATTTTTTCTGTATATTTTTATTTATATTGTATGCTGTTTTTGACTTTTATACATCCTGGAAATATTTATTCAAATTGTAGCTTGATTTTAATTTTTTTTTTTTTTTTCAAATAATTAATCTGATTTTGGTTTTCACTTTTTGAAATGAAATTAGTCTAGATCACAAAATGGTTAGCTTTAATGTTAATAGTATTTGAAGAACTGTTGAATAATAAAAATAGATTTAACTGTAATTAAAGAAAAAATACTAAGTATTTTTACATAGAAAAAATAAATTAAAAAAATTAGATTGAAGGTTCTGAGAATTTAACACAAATGTTAAAAAAACATGTACAAAGAGATGAAAAACTACTCAAGTATTTATTTTATTTTAAAATATTATAAAACCTGCCGAAAAATTCTTTCATAAAGTAGGCAAAAAAGCCAAACCTTATTTTTTTCTTTTCAGAACTCGCATATATTCAGATATATCTCATTTTCAATTTTACAATTTAAAAAAAAATTATAAAAATCTAATAAATTATGAAAAAGTGAATTTCCTTAGAAAGGTTAAGTTTTTTTTAACACAAATATACTTTTAAATCAGGATTTTCTAAAATTGGATACTTTAAGTGCTTTTTTTTATTGTTGCTGATTTCAGTTTTAGTACAATTATCAGTTAATTCATTTTTAATGCAATATATCTATATAATTTTAAGATCAACGTAATGACTTCACACAAACTATTCAGTTATTTTTTCTGTGTTCGAGTACAGTATATAATAAAGGAACCAATAATCCATAATTAGAAACTAATTGACAATTCCTATTACGAACATATAAAAGTATATTATTTGAATATATTTAAAACGTTAAAGACAATTTTTTAAAATTTTGGGTTTAGTTAGGGAAAAAAGATATTAGGAACGTAAATGTCAAATATTTTTGCTTTAATTCAGATTTCTTTCGTAATTACATTTTATTGAAATTCTTTCTTTTATGAAGGTGGCTTAAAAAGTGCGTGTTTCTGAATACAGATTGCGTTGCTACGACGTGCTGGTGTTACCATTTGGAACTGTCATTTATTAAACAGTGCAAGAAATGTTTCACTGATTCCTAGGATAGTTTCGATTTGGCAGGCATTTATTACTAAATCAAAATTTCATTGGTGCCACAGTAAGTTGCAATCCTTTATCTTTTGAGTTGTCTACATGAATGAGATCCGAATTCCTTATTATACATATGAAAACAAGCAAGAATTAAAGCATTGCTCTGATTGTGGTTAATGTGCCCCTAAGAAGGCGAAGTTATCTCACAGGTCAAAAGAATTGTTGAATTTTTTAGAAGCGCGAAAGGTATCATACTCATGTACTTCTCAGAAAAGAGAAAAACGATTCTTGGAAAATATTCCATTCATGTTTCTCATTCCTAACATGAGTAGTTTTTGAACCACTCTCGTATACTTGAATTTTAATAAGTTTAATTTTAAAAAAATATGTCTAACACATGGACTGATAACATAAAAGTTAAGTAGTTTCATTGTGATTATCTGTCTCGAAAAACTTCATAGAAGTTATTCGGAGTGTCTTGAAAATAAAAGTTAAAGGCAAAAATATGAATAAATATTTAAAAAAAAAGAATTAAAAACGGCTATTAAAAGTAAATAATATACATACAAAACCAACAAATTTCTAGTTGTGATAAAACGAGTTTGCCATTATTGGAATAAAAATCGAAAAACTTTTATAATAATAGCACTTTGATTATTTCTGTTAGTTGAATTCTAATAGCTTAGAAAACGTTTACAAAACTGATAAAAAGAAAATATAGGGATTTTTCCTGAAAAATAAACTTTATTAAATACTTTCTAAAATATTAATAATGATATTTATTGCATTTTTACATTATGCAACAAATGTTAGATAGAACATAAAACCTTTTGGAATAATAAAAGCAAAATGCATTTTAAAGAAAAAAAAAAGACGTTCATCTGGTCATTAGATTTTAAAAAAATATTCCCTAGAACAAAAATATTCCATAGCAAATAATTTTTGATTCAGCTTTTTTTTCATATTTCTATTGACATTTCAAAAAGCAATAAAGCTATGAATACTCTAAAATTGAAAACACGTTTATTAAAACTTATTGGAATATAAATTACAAAAAGATCGCTTCCTTAATTCATAAATCATACATATAGAAAAATTAAAGTAAAATCCAGTAAGAATGTACAAAGTAATTCATAAAAACATCACGAATTTAAATTAAGAACAATTACTAATTAAGTAGCCAGAGAAAACATAATACGGAAGGCATTTTTCTTTATGCAAGCGAGATAGATGATGTTATCGAAAATGTTAAGAAGGGTCATTTATCAAACGTTATAACACAGGATCAAACAGAACACTATTTAATGTGTTCTTAATCGATCAAAGATCTCCTAAATTTTATCTTGATGGAATGGTTGTACAATAAAGAAAATAAAATAGAATTTTATTATGTTGAACGATTTCTGTTTCCTAACAGATAATATTGCAACTTTTTTTAAAAATAAGATACGTGTATTTGTTCTCTAATTTTTTTTCAATATCAGTGATATGATTACAGTATGCCGAATCGGGTATCTGATTTAGTTATCTATATTTGAATCCTTTAAATGTGTGAATGAATATCCGTTTCGAATTTTTCAATAAATATTTAATTTTATATGTGAAGGAAACGTTACGTAAAAAAAAAACTTTATTTAGCTATACTATGTAAATAAATAGAGAAATATTTCTTTATGAGAAATAACTCAGCACTTGAGCTAAGATGTGATTATGATGTTAACATTTCAACAAATGTATGCCTTCCCCATAAAAAGTTTCATCTTGAAAACTCTGAAGCAGAGTCCTATTTAAAGAAAAAATATTAGGTTATTTTTTTTGGTGTTCTGTAAGCAGCGAAAAGAGATTTATATATTTACTTATTTTCGCATTTTTTGAAGAATTAAAGGTGTTGAAATTATGTTTCTTTAAAAAAATATTTTTGTCGGGAAGCATTAAGATGGGTACAATATTTTCAGAGCACTTTGTATTTCTGGTAAACAACCCTGAGTCCCATCATATTTTATTTGGAAGTTTATAAGCGTGTCTCTTGTTATTAAAATAAGTCAAAATACTAATATTTACAATCATTTGGTTCAGAACAAGCATGTCAAACACGATCCTCACAGCTAATATCTTTCCAACCCAACCGACATAACGGGGATCAAAAGTTTGCTAAAAATATCATAGCTAACATTTTAAATGTATAATTACACCTAATTATCGATAACGAGCCACAACATTTGCCACTGAACTATTACTGGTCTTTTTGAATCACCTCCCAAATATATCGAATAATTTTTAGCAGACAGTAATAAAATATTTAGTTACCATGATATTAGCCTACTACTGCTTTACTTGTTCGGCCTAAAATTAAATATTCATCTATCAGAAAACAGGAAAAAATACTTTTATTTACGTTATTAATTTGAGCAGTTATTTTGGGAGGGATAAATTAGCTTTCAAGGATAAATATTGATGTTTATGAAATAAATCTGGTATTTTGTTAAATATTACTCATCTATTTTAGACCCTTGTATTCAGTATGTCTTCATCAAATGAAGTGGTAGTAAAACTAAACAAAATTGATAAACATCAGTATTTCCAAGCAAAGTAGGAGCTAGATCATTATTTTACTGTGTCTTATATGTAAAAGAATCTATTTTGTACGCAATAATACTACTATTAACTCAAGTTATTTAACATCCGACGTGCATATGAAGCAAATAATATGGAAAAGTACTTTTGCTCCAAAGGTAAATTAGGAATATAAAACTATTATCGGAAATACATTCAGAGCAATCAACATGAATATTACTTGTAAAAATTGACCCATGGCTTCAAATTAATTAATCAACTATGGCTTGATTATTGCCAATGAGATCAGATGATATTGATGATGACACTTTGGCTGGTACTTCACTCCTCTAATTTTTATTCAATGGGCGAAATTTTAGATTCATATTCTTTCATAACATATTCAACCTTCGTTCTTTATTCTTTATGTGTCTCTGGATGCTTCAAAACTCAAATATTTGATCAACATTCGACTTTACATTACCAAAAAGAAATTTTTTAATCTTAACATCAAGGGTACAACTTCCTATTCGGAAAGTCAAAAATGTTCAAATAATTTACAATTTAATCAAATAATTTACAAATGTTAAAATTGGATGTGATGAATATTACAAAATAATCAGTTTTCATACGGATATAAAATAAACCAAGGTCAAAACAAGTAAATACATCAAAACCTCATCGTTTCTTAAAAGTAATCTTAACTCTTTCTGTTTCAATATTATTTTAGTGATATATTTTGAGAAAATCTTGTGTCTTGAAAACCTCACTTGATTTTCCCTCAGGTGATGGTTAGAAAAGGTTTGGTCTTATCAAAATCAAAGAAACGTAACAAGCTTCAATGGATTTCTATTTCTTCGAAAAAACAAAAATGGTTTCCAGTGTCCGACATTTTTTTTTCTTTCCCTAGAAAAATATCGAAATTTCTTTCGGAAGCAAACCAGTTCCATTCTACTTCTTCAAAATTTTTAAGTGTAATTTTTTGGAGCTCACTTGAAATGTTACAAATTCTGATATTTCATACATGCAACTGAATCCTGAGAAAAAAATAGTAATCTTACGGAAAAACTTATCGTCTTCATTATGTTTATACAACAAGGATTCAAAGAAATAGAAATCCAAGCATTTTATTACAAGCATTCAAAGAAGGAATTTAAAAATATTTCTCTTGTTAATTTACGATGAAAAGGTATTTTACATTTCGCATTGTTTCACAAGAAGATTGTTTACTAAGAATACTTAAGTTTATAATTTTTTTTTCAAAAAAAAGAATTATATTCTTCCTAATTTGACAAACAATGTATTAAAGGCATGCAATATTATTATTGTTAATAAAATGTCTTACTATCTTGCTTTTATTAACTTCGTTTTCTATAATATGCTACTTTTTTGCTCTGTGTGTAAATAACAATAATAAATCTCTTGTTTAAAATGTAGTAGTGTTGTGGTCACAGCTAATGTCACAACTTAAATCAAATTTCAATTCCGCAAAGGAAAAAATGTATAAATGGGACTAATCTCAAAGTCTTTGTATGTTGGTTTAATAAACTCTAGAGTGAAATACCAGCTCAGATATCGTCATCCTCATCTTTATTGTGTTTCAAAACGTCGAAGTTTATCTCGCCAGTAGCTTTCAAGTACTCTTCAGATCAACTAATTGACATAAATATTTCGGTAAAAGAAATATAGAACTTTAATTGCTTCTTTATGTAGCAATCATTGTCAATAATTCAAAAAACATATTTCTTCATACTAAAAGAAATAATATTTCTCTAATAAATACATAAAGCTCATTACTATAAAAAGCTGACATGCGAGCAGAAAATCTTTTAATAATCTATAGTAGATATAGATGCTTAAAAGCGATATTTTAAACAGTATATATATATATATATATATATAATGTATTATCTTTAGTGTTATCATTTACAACTACCATCTTCATTTTCAAAAATATATTACAGCAATAATCAATTTCTCTGTAGGTTCTAATTGGTTTGAATAAAAATGGAATAATAAGTATTTTTTCCTAGAAACTGAAGAGGTAGTTTAATTTTATATCTAATTTTTAATTTATGTCAATAAATATTTCAGACTCTTGTGCAATTGAAAGGTCCTTTTTTATCAGAATTTTTTCTCAGTCTCTCTTCAAACTATTCCTTCATATTATGGTTTTCATCTTGGCATGTTTCCAATTGAAAAGATTTTGTTATGACAATGAATTGCAACTACTTCCAATTTCTTAAATTGTTTTTTCCATTCTTCACAAAATATTTGCATCTACAGAAAATATGTATGCAATCCATGGTAAAACTTTTCCTTTAAATTCCGAAAAATATATTTCTTTACTGTCTAAGTTTGATATAATGTTTAATTAAATATCTTGATATAAATATCTTGTTAAATATGAATATGTAATTTAATTATTTGTAATTAAATGTAATATGTAATCACACAACACACACATATATATATATATATATATATATATATATATATATATATATATATATATATATATATTACCCATGAAGGACAATACTTCAATCAAACATTTTCAAAAATATGTTAAAATTAAAACTAACAAGAAGTAAATTTTATTAAAAGTTTATAGCTGACTTTCAAAAAAACATTGCATGTTTTAAGTTTATTTATTTGCTCAATGTAAAGTAACACATGCCCCCCCCCCCCTAATGGAATTTTAGAATATCTCTGGAACTAATTGTAAATCCGAATGAAATTTGAAAAATAGGCAATTTAGAGCGTACTTTATGCTGTTATGCAAATAATGGGGATTTTATAATGATACAATTATTTTTGAAATTCAACTAAATGTGTTGTGTCATTTATTTTGTTGATTAAGCCATAAATATTAAAATTACTTCTCACAGGGATATAAATCAGTTTATTATACGAATTTTATCCAACTACGATAAAAATTGCAAACGCTTAAAATTGTTCAATTTTTCATTGCTTAGCGACTGTTTATTTTTCTGCATTCTTGAACTCAAACTGTCAACTAATGCTAGTTGGTAATAAAATTAGATTTTATTTCTAATACATAGAATTAAAAAAAAATGAAGTTATGCCTAAATTATTATTGCACGAAAAATAAATCGTGCTTTTCAAAATACTGTACAATTTCTTATCGTATATATTCATGCATTAATTAACATGAGATGTATCCTATTTCACTTAATATCACTTTTCTTCGTTGTAATTTAAGGAAATGTCTTGCGAAAGTCAGTTTATTATTTAGGAAAAGAAAAAAAAAATGCTTTGTTCGCTTCAGTCTTAAAAGCTATCAAGACAAAAATTTAAATAAAAGTAATGCTTTGAGAGAAAAAAATAAGAACCGTGAAGCAAAAGTGCTAGTTAGCGTTTAACTTTTGAAATATTTTATTCTGTTTCTGTTGTTGCTGTTGTTTCAAAGTTCTTAATGGCTTTGGTGACAAAGAATATTCAAACTGTTCTCTTTATTATTTGGTGGATAATAATTTTCTCTCGGAAGCAAAATATTGAATTTGAACCTGAATGACGTAAGTCAGTTTTTACAGAATAAAGTGTCTACACCATGATTGGTATTTTATTTTCGTGAGGGCTATAGGCTATTTCGAACGAAATAGACACATTAGAGAGCTAGGCTAATAATTATTCTAGCATGACAGGAATAATAATTTTATTATTACCAGTATTTATGAGTATGCTTAATAATTTTGATTTTGCAAATATTCAATAATTTAATACTTTTGATTTCATAGAAAATTTATAATAAGTAAATACTTGAACATATAATTTTCATTAAAGCTGACTGACACTAATGCGTTGTATTACTTTAAATGTTAATTTTATAAAAAAATTAAGTTTGCATTAGAAAATACAGACATGATAAAAGCATTGAAATGATAAAAAAAAAATCTGAATGTCATGATATATTTATTAATACAGTTAATGGATAAAATAACTTCATTAAAAATAAGCAGTCTCTCAAAATTTTGTTATCAAAAAAATATCGAAATGTTCTTGATAATTGTATTTGATTAGTTTATTTACTAATTACTTCTTTGTTTAGTAGTCCCACTGTAGCTAATGCATGTCGTAAGAGGTGACTAAAATGGGTACCTAGCGTCTGGGGGTATAGCCGGGCACCCTGCCGCTGGGGATTATATCAGGGGACCTCAGGGTCTTGCCATCTTTAAGTAAGTATTGGCATCATGACCCAGAGACACCCAGTGATCTTATTCTTTCCCATGGGGTTTACTGTCTTTGGTAAACACGGATGACGCCCTCCCGGGATACCCTAGGGATCCTTCTCTATTTTCTACCCTTCGTCTTGTCTTCCATTTTCTGTCTATTTTTTCAATTTCTTCACTTCTAGACCACAATTAAATCTTGTTTCGCGCAGCTTAGCCACACCAGGCTCTTACGCCAAAAAACCCTTTACATTCTCTTACTCACTTTGTTTATTAATTTTTACTTCAAAGTATATAAACTCTTAAATGTTTTGTTTTGCTCAAAATTAATTTCATTATTTTAATGAATTTTATATTTTATTTATATCATACATCTTGGATTTCTTCGGTTGAATATTTAATTCACTGTAGAAATCTAAAATTTGCAAATAATTAATATTGCTTTATTAACTTATGAACTCCCATACCACACAAAATGAGCCAAAACATTTCTGATGCGCTAATAATTAGATTAATAATTCTATATTTATTTGACATTTGTATTGGGAGCTACTTTTAGAATATGATAATAACAAGAGTCATCTCAATACACATAAAATTTGTAAACGCAGCATTTATTTTTAACTAAATTTTACTCCATAATTTTCAAAATCAATCGTCAAAACAAGTTCAGCTCATTTTTGTTTTGGAAACAAAAACATTATTCTAAAAATCAACTATATATTAATAATTTTTATATAAGCATTAAATATAAATTACATAAATAATCGTAACCTAAATTTTGAATTATATAGGAGGGAAATTTATCAGATTTATAAGGATTACTCTTTTAATAAATGCTATAGTGGTTATTTTATTATAACAAAAGTATAACATATTGTTTTCTAGTAATAAGTTTATACACACATGATTGTATATATTTTTAAAACATTTATTTTTCATTGCAGTCTAATATTTTTTTCTTTTCTAACTCTATTTCAAAATATGTAATAATAAATAAGAAATTCAATACATTGAAATAATTAAATACAAATTCTATTTTATTTTAAATGTTTCTGCAAATTTTTAATTCCATAAATATAAATTTCGTCTTCATCAATGAAAAATAAAATTCCATATTTCCCTATCATTATGTTTTCTGTATGCTCTTCAGAGAAAAAATTAAATGAACATCAATCATAAGGAATTTAAGACGCCTCAAAATGTATATTTTTCTTTAGTTAAATGATCATTTTAAACACATACAATAAGTTAGTTTGATTGCAATATATTTATTGTGCCATGTTTTCATTTACAAAATGCAATTATTTTCCTACAAAGTGATCAAGCTTTTTATAACAAACTGGATAGATTTTCAGCTATCGTTACCTTAGGGTTTTTTAAATAGAAATTAATTGCATATATATATATATATATATATATATATATATATATATATATATATATATATCAATAAACTAACAAAAATATTGCACATCGTTGATACAATTACGATTAAATTCAAGATGAATACATTAAGAATTTTGCTTAAAATGACAAAAGTTGTTATTCATTATTCTTAATTTAAACATTATGAACAATGATTCTTTATGTATTTAAGAATTAGATGAAAAGTTCTTAGCTAGAAATAATTTAAATTCTTAACTATAAAATTCTGCGATGGCAAATATTGGCAAATCAGTGAATGATCATTTGAAATTGTAATCAAACAAATGGGAACAACATTGATTACAATGAAGCAATAATGTTTGTTTCTTTATACTTCAACTAAAAGCAGAGAAATTTTATTATTTAAAATAAATTTTCCGGTAGTTAATTTGTGTACGATAGATAGTATATTTATTGACATAGCTGTACTTTAAGGTATTGTTAGATTCTTTTAGACGTAATTATTGTACTGAATTAGTAACAGTGGTGAAATGTATGAAGGTATTAAAAATTATACATGTTTATTATTTTTTTAAAAATTATTAGAGATAAAAGTGAAGAAAAATAACGTAATGAAATTTATAGAGTTTTTCATTGGGATATGTTTTACTGTAGTTTTTCAAATAAAATTCTTATTTAATCAATAAACATTTCTGTGATCAATTGTAAATGGAAATTGAGTTTCTTTCATTCCTCATAAACAACAAATTTTTAAAGCAATTTTAACTATCAAAGTATGTAATGAATTTAAATAATTTTCAAAGAAATGAATAAATAATTAAAAGAAGCAAAATCTGCCAAATAAAAAAGTTCAGAAACTAGTGAAGCTTCTTTTCACAGTAAAAGTACTTTTGGAGATGTAAAGGACATTTTTTGCCGGCAAATTATAAATTTTCAATGCTCTATTCCGAACGTATACCCCTACCCCCTTTCTTTTTCAATTAATTTCAATATCCTAACTATGTTCATTCCAATACATTCATACAACCAGCAATCGATCGTAGTGTGTATGAAGATCTTTCAATTGACAAGTTATAAGACCTTGTATGTTTATTTTTATCTGTTATGATAGTCTACAAAGGCCAAATTCTGACTTCATTTATTTTTTTTTTTTTTTTTTGTAAAACTTGGTCATAATTATTAAATTAGATATAAAGCGGCGCAATGGGTTTTCGATGACAAATTTGACATTGAAGACGTCCCTGAATTGTGGTACTGCTTACCGCCCCAAAACAAGATTTTTTGATCAGATCGAGTTTTACTAGAAAAACTCTCCTTTGTTCATCAAGACGAGATTTTTGCGACAACTCGAGTAAAATAATAATTTGTTCAAAAGTTCAGAACTTGATTCTTATAATATTACTCCCTAATTGATGGTCTGAGAAACAAACTTATTGCTTATACACGTTAGTGAAATTTATCATAATCTTCTCTATTAAAATCAGTCTTTTTCTAAGAGCCTATCATTGCAAAAGCATAGTAATGTCACCAAGTCGTAAGACAAAACTAAGCCTCCATTATCATTTTGAAGTGATAAGAGGAATTGGCAACATTTAAAAAAATTGTACATCTGAAAATCATCTAAATGTTCTGTGGTCACATGAACATGTACTTAAGTCAAAACAAGTATGATTTGAAGGATAAAATTACGTCCCATAATGCTAAAAAATTATCTGTGTTGTATAACACTTATTCGTTAATTTTCGAAAACATTTAGCGATCTGTGAAATTTATCACGAATTAGTGCATGAAAGCAAACAGTATTTTGAAATTTAGCATTTTTATAAAAAGAGAAATATTAATAGCGTTAAAACCCAAAATTTAGTAAACTCTTCTGAACTCTCCAGTAAGAAATTTAAATTTAAGCATTTCTGAAATTTTGAGTGATATGTAGCCCCTATTCTGCGACACATTTGGTCTGTTTATACATCATTACTATCCCTCTCTCTCATAAAAACAGCACACATATATAAATTAAAAACAAAACAAATGAACATTAATACGTTGTACAATACAGATATAATCGAAGTCTTAATTTAAAATTAAGTAGTCCAAAAATATTTGAGTGTGCAGAAAAAGAATTAAAAAATTATTAATAGTTATTAATTTTTGTATAAATAAATTTTTCAAAATAATGAAAAGAAATACATGAAAACTAATAACACGAAGATTAAATTTTGAAAGAAAAAGAATGAGAAAGTTAACTAGAAAATAAATTTAATCCAAAATTTATAAATGGTACTTTTTTAATATAGCATAAAAGCTTATGATATTACTATACATGTTATTTTATAGATCTCAAAATACTTAATATGGGAGAACTGGAATAAAATATGATTAAAATAAAAGTAAAACAGAATAAATTGAAATTCATATTGCAGCTCAAGGCAATTTTGCAGTTTTCAAGTTGAAAATTTCAACATAACAATATCTATGATCTTAAAGATGGAATAGTGCCTATATTCTTTAAATCCCTTTAGATTACAAAGGAAACATGTGATTAAAATACATATCTGCTGTTTTCAGTCAAATACACTTTGTGTAATAAGATTAAATGCCCATGAAATTGTGTACCGAAACGCTGTGTCCATGTCAAGAAGTAAATTGAAAAGGCTTGATATCCCCTTATGATACGATGATATTTATCTCTTTTTCATCAATCAACAAGATAAAAGTCTTCGTCTAGAACCGGTGGAAAATTTGTTCTCACAGTTCTTCCGAAATACATTATCTTCTGAATCATTCATCATCGCTGTTTTTGCCTTGTTATCGAAGAAAATTTCGAAAATAAACTCTCAGGTGAGACTTTAGTTTCGAAATCCTTTTTTGTCTGACTTTGAAACATAAGACCTTTAGAAGTTTTGATGAATTTACTTTACACACGTTTTTGTAATCTTATTCTAGAAACGCACTAATTGGTTATTCTTTTAATTTTATTATTTATTTAAATTACACTCGAAAAGAGACTCCTCGAAGTTCAAGAAAACTATTACGTTTATCATCATTATAAAAAATTACTATCACATATGAATATTGTTTTTAATTTTCTTTTAAATATTTATACGTTTTTGTTGTAAAATTCTTTTTTTAAAAAATTACTTTAAATAATACTTTTGCTGAAATCGTGATACTTTTCTCTAGAGATGAAGGTATAGTTAAAAAGCAAATATGTGCTTTCTTAAGTTCTTTTGGTTATGGGCTATGTAAATAAAGCGGTGAAATTTTATTGTAAAGCGAAAAATATTTCCAAAATAAGAAGCAGAAATACAAAAGAACCAGAAAAAAGTAGCAGGAACACACACACAGTTAAAGTAAATATTTTCTCTTATTTATTTTTCTCTTTTCGGAAAACATGTTTAAAATGTTTGGAATCTCTTGAATTCTAAGTAAACGAAACATTCTAATAAAAGCTTTGAGTAGGAGTTTTAACAGAACTGCATAAAAAATTCCGAATTTCGGAATTTAATTATATCTGTTTTTTTTTCTTCTTTTTTTACTATTCACTTAAAAAACTCTCGTTAATTAAAATACTTCATCAGTTTGCTCGACTTTTTTCATATTCAATAAAAGCCATGAAAAATGTGACATTTTACTAAGCAAGTCAAAGATTTATTTTTAAGAAGATAAAATTTTACAATAGAAAACAGCGTAAAGATATAAATTAAAGAAATTTGTAAATTTCATTTGTATTTATGTCCAAATAACCAAAAGAAATCTTAAGAAATAAATGTATTCTGAAGAAAAAAAGAATAATGAATGTTTTACATTAATGTCGTAGCTTTTGAATTCTTTTTCTTAAAATGAATCAATATTATCTCATTGGTTTATGAACATTGGAGATAGAATATTTAAAAGAATTTCTTTGATTTATATTTAAAAAAGTAATGTAACACAAAATACTAACATTTCTTCCTAAACTTTTAGGTCTGTCATAAAGAAATTAGGAACAATAGCTAGTAAAAACTGGCTAGGTTCATGTTCTTTTTTTTTTAAAACAAAAAAGCATTTGTATTCTTTTTTTAAATGTATTAAACTTCTTTGCTGTCAAGCCTTTGTAATTAGGATTATTTAAGTTTATGCCTTATAATTTTGTATTAAAACATAGGGAAGAAATGTGGATAGTTCAAACTTAATTTCGGATAGTTCAAATCTTTCAAGCGATGAGAATGAAGTAAGTGTGGATGAAAAGACCTTACCAAGTACAATAGAAGCTATGATACATATACATGGACTTCGACAGAATTTTTGAAGATGAGTCTTATGTAGAAAATTCAATTTTTCATCTCTTGATAAGTTGGAATAATTTACAAAGATTCTAATGTTGTATTCAAGGAAAAAAGTAAAAATACGTGATTTAAAGCAAAACATTCAAATTCATTAAAGTGCATAGTAAAAATATTTGATTTAGTTGTAAAAACATAAACCTATGTAAAATGAAATATACAGATATATTTGGAAAAATAAAACTTGTTTGTTAAATCATTTATTATTGAGTTTTTTATTTCAAAAAAATAATTATCTCTTCTCTTTAATGAAACATACGTAATTCAAATTCTCAGATAATTTAAAATATATATATATATATATATATATATATATATATATAGCTTTGAATTATTATTCTAAATCAGTAGGAGGTTTTTCGAAACAAAATTTAGATATTTTTGTAGAAAAATTTAACTTATATTTACGCATAATGAAATATTTGACGCATCCGCTTTTGAAAGAAATCGTTAAACAGGAAATAGTTGGGTACTTTTTTGGAAAAAAAATTCTTAATATTTTTCTAGATTGAAATTTTAACTATATCATCTAAATATTCAAATTTAAAATTTTAATGTTCATTAAAAATAAAATTTTATATTGTGTGTTTGAAATGCAAGGAGTGTTTTGTCTATAAAGTACTTAATACCTTAACATAAAATTAACTTTTAATTTCAAAATATTTGTCTGATTATTACATTTTTGTTGCTAATGATACGTAAGAAACATAAAGTATTTGTGCATCAAAATAATTTTTTTCGCAGATTTGCCCCTTGTTCTTTTTTGATCTATTAAAATAATATAGTGTGTGATTGATTCTTTTTTTTTTGAATTTTATTTCAAAATGATGAGCGTTGTCGCTTAATCAGAAATATGTATTTCCAGGAATAATATGATCTATATTCCAAAAATATTACTTCACAAGAGTACTTTAGATTGTTAAAAGAATACCATATGTTAATTCTGTAATGTTCTTCTTTCATTGATAAAAGTTCAACAGACAAAAAGAACTTTTAAGTATATCAATCATTTGTATCTATAAGAACATATTTTAAAAACTTTAATATAACGCTCCTTAATCATTAAATATAATTTGTTTTTATTAACGATTTCAAAAATATTGCAAATGTGCATTGAAAATTACAACAGTATTTCTTTACTGATATATATTGTTCATGAAATTTTACATTAAAAAAATTAAATAAACACATAATATTAACTTTTAAAAGTTTCATCCAATATTAATAATGCTTATAAACTTTTGCCTCGTTATCTTTAATTTCAGATTATGTCAAATGTCAGAGTATTTATAGGTTTAGAAACAGTTTTTAATGTAATAGAACTTTTAGGATTAGAAGAATTGAAATTGTTTTACAATGTTTCCCTGTTTTACCCTAAATATGCATAATTACACATATCTAGAAAATTGCTCAGTCTTAAGAGTAAGAATGTAGATGCCTTTTTCTAATCTCTGAAGACTTGTTTTATGAACAAAATATTGTGTCTAAATTTCCCCTTGATTACCTAGAAATCTAGAAAAGCGTTACTTGTTCATCCGAAATAAGTTAAAACTTATTACGAAATTTCAAGTAGTTATTACTAAATTTTCAATGTGTATTGCTTTTCATAACGATAATCATATTATTTTGTTAAACAAGACACCCACAAGAAAATAATACTTTATTTATATAGCAGCAGAGTTCTTGAATGTTATAACATTTACTCCTTTCTAATCAAAGAAAACCAGAGAAAAAGAAGACATTTCTTTTAAGAAAAAAAAACATTTTCACATTTTATTTTACTAATTTTTTATATTTCTTTACATTCATTTTCCCTTCTATTTGAAGCATCTCCGATGGTGCACTTGTTTTATGTTTTCCAGATTATCCCATTTTTAAACATCTAGGCGCCTCTCTCATATTGTTCTATTTTGTGTACACAACAAAGACGCACCATTCCTACATTTGAGTGTGTATATGTATGTATAGAAGAGGAAAAAGAAATGCCGACCGTGCTCAAGTAAGTGTGAACGTGCCAGCTGGTGTAACATTGAAGGGGAAATGATTTTGTCCGTTCTCTGATGGGAAGGGGGAGCGTAAATTTTGGAAAAGGGTAGTTGAGTGTGTGGTAGGTAGCTTTGGAAAATCGATAATGTCCTTTTTTGAGATAGAAAAGAGGGCTTTACAAACGAATTCTTAAATATATTGGACCAATGGAGTCTTTAGAAATATTTTTAGTGATTTAATATTCCCTCGGAAAAGCGTTCGAAGCTTTTCCAACAAATAATTCGTTTTTTTAAAAAAAAAACTTTTAAAAGTCAATTAATTTTAATAGGGTTTAAAAAGATTATACACACACACGCACACACTCGCACACACTTATATATATATATATATATATATATATATATATATATATACATTAAAGCATCGTTTACCTTGACTAATAAGGGTCTCTTGTTTGCCTGATTTACACAAAACTACTTATACTAAGGTACATAGATAGCTAAACACTCTGAAGATTTAAAAAAGTTTGGAGTTTTAAATAAGAAATAAATTGAATTGGTAAGAAACTGCGCAAGAGTAAATCCAAATAAATAAATTACTTATAACCTAATACATATCATTTGTTAAAATGAAAAACACTAACTAGAACATGATATTTCAGGATAATCTCAAATGACCTCACTTGACACGTACACTGGTTGAAGAAACGACTGATCTTTTGTTTTCTAATAGTATTAGTTTCTTGAACAATTAATTTGATGATCAGATATCATCTATCTTCATATTATTAAGGTATGGTTTCATTGCTGTAATCTTCATTATATTTATCACGAAATTCAAGTGGTCCTTAGTTTCAGCAAATTTGACTTATCTTTTGAGGACATTACTCGAATACAGGCATATTATGACTTTGATGAAAAAGAGAAATCATTAGGAAGTCACAGACACTAATCATGGTACAAAATTGCGTAGTTTACAGTATTGCGCTCTTAACTAAGCTTTTCATTTGCCTTTATTACGCAATTAAGAATTTTAAAGCCTATCCGGATTAAGGGAAGTCCGATTTAATACGGTCCAGGTTAATTAGTGCTTACAGTATTAAAAATTAACCTTAAAATAATATGCTAGGTTATTTTGTAATTTGAATTTATTTTAGTATGCTTTTAAGAGAACATTTATTAAAATATTTATAGAAATAGAGTATAATTTCATTTGTGTTTAAGTAAAATATCAATACTTCTTATAAAATGTATAAGTAATTTTTTAAATTTATATAAAATGCTTGATTGAATTCTATAAAAATTTACTTAGATTTTTTGACCAAGAATGTTCAGAATTTTTCTACGAATATTTTTGTCTTAAATTTCTGACCCAAACATTTCAAATGTTCATTCAATGCAATTCTCATTACAAAAGTTATGCATGCATTTTTTTTAAAAATTAAACTTAATATATATATATATAGTTTGTATATAGTTATATATATATAGTTTTATAGTTTTATATATATAGTTTTATGTAACTATATAGTTTGTATATAGTTTTATGTTATACATATATAGTTTTGAATTATTATTTTTTGTTCATTTGGGAGACATTAATTAAAACTTTAATTAATGTAATAATTAAAAAATAATTTTGCTTCTTAGATTATTTCACCTGATGCAAAATACTCTAATTCTTATTTTGGAAATTTTATGTTGAAATATTACTTGATATTCCTTTTATAGAACTAACATAAGAGATTCGGATTTATATTTACTATAAATTTCAAATATATTGTACATTAAAAATTTGAATTAATACTAAATTAAAAAAAAAATGTAACACATATATTCTATTTTGAATGAATTTTTACAAAATTGCATGATGCTTGTTGTACTAAATTCATAAAATAATTCATAGTAAAATGATCTTTAGCTTTATTGAACAGTTCTGTATTCAAATAACTCTATGATTTTAAGAATTAATTTATCATATTATAATAAAAACAGTTTTATTAAAACTGAGTTTTGAGAACTAATATTGCTTCTTTTCTGAATGATAAGTTAATTTAAATATCTAAAGTTCTGAAATATTTCCTGCATATCTAAGTATTGTACAACAAATTACATATTTTCATATTTTGAAAGTTTCTATTAAACTGCAATTTCAGAAAATTTAATTTTACCTTGATTTTATTTCTTATCGTACTTGAATGTTATAAAATACTTTAAATTATTGTAAAATTGATTTACTTTATATATATATATATATATATATATATATATATATATATATATTTCTTCCATTTTTTCTTTCTTTCTATTTGTTTAACTAATTTTGCTTTCGATTTAACTACTCGTAATGTTTTTTTCAGAATTGATGTTTTCATCATAAATAAGATAAAATGTAATTGAAAAAAAATGTAAGCCCAAATGTTTTTATTGAGATTTTTAAGTAGCGATTAAACATTAAACTTTCGGCTACGTAAAAATTCAATTCTGAATCCTTTAATTAAGATGTGACATCTTCTAATACCTGTGAAATTGCTCAGAGTTCCTTTAATTATATCACAGATAACATCCCATCAAGTATCGTTACACAAATAAAGAGTTAATAACTGGAAATTTTACTCAAATGTTAATTTCGAAAGACGTCAACGGTTCACGACATTTAATTGGTGGTGATAATTGAAATTACTTTGATTCGAAAGCAATCATATTGCTAATTCCGTTAAGTGGATTTTATTAAATGGTTTCAGTTTCTAGTTAAAATGTAAATGACCGATTAAAGAAAGTTTCACATTAATATGAATAACTCTTTGTTATGATACATTAAATTTGTAGATTTTTAAAGAAAAGCCAAGTAAATCCTTTTTGCTTTCAAAATTACTCAAAAAACAATGTTTATTTTGGGTATCATCTTTTTATTGACAGTATACTTCTAACGACTATTTTTATCTAAACTTTCCAATACTAATTAAGGGCTTAGTAGTCCAATGAATAGAAAGTCATACTTTCATGGTCACAAAATTATTTTACTTAGAGAAAGATGTATGAATGAAATCAACAGTCTATCACTCTCGTAACTATTCTAACTGTGGATATACCTTATGTGTCAGAATCTAGCATTGAATATTAATTATCTGATCGGAATCACACTGTCGAGTTCAAGTTCTTAGTAGAGAATAGCATCAAAGTTCGAATCCTTACCCATTTGTAGATCTTTTCTGTATTCACTCTCAAAGTTCATAATATAGTTCAGGTCTGAAACACATGTCTGATTCGATAATTTCAACTTACTATCTTTAGCATTAACTAAACTACCAACCTTCATATTAATGGCTTTATTGGTTACATATGGTTCTCTTCAAATCTATTCATTGCACTTAAATAATTTCGATCTAATCTATAATTATCATGTTTTACCTGTCGGGAAAGAATTTTTATTCATTTTCATTAAAATTCATTTAAAGTCCCAAAAGTGTTAGTTGACGGAGGAAAAGCTTGTAGTTTCTTGCAATTTTTGCATGCTTATTACTTTGGATATAAGAATGCACGTGGAGAAGTGGATTGTCCGAAAAAAAGTGAATTCAAGTCCTCCCGTTCTTCTATTATATTAGAAGCGCAAAAGAGACTTAGGAGCTGAAATGGCTAAAAGGGTTTATTCTAATTCTCTCTCTTTCTTTTGGCTAGTTAAGTCATCAGCTGATATTTATATGTTAATATATTTTTTTAAAATTGTTTCTATTAATAAATCGTTGATGTTTTTGGAATGTCCGGTTGTTGATCTTATAAACCTTGTGGCATAATTTGGAGTTAGTTAGCTTTGATAGGTAACAACAACTTTGTGGACTCGAACGTGATATAAACACGCAAACTTAAGATATGGAGTCAGAATATATGTGAAGAAGAACAATTGAACATAAAAGCTGTAAGGAAGTGAATTCAAGTCCTTCTACAAGAGCTATATAAAGTTCTGCTTATATCTCGACATGCACTTCTGACGCCGGTCTCTACTTTTTACTTTTAGCTGTTCAAGTTGTCAGCTGAAAATTCTTTGTGCTTTGTTCTGATTTTAAATGTTTTATTAAAGTATTATTTGTTAAGATGTAACTAATGATCCTTAAGATTTATAAAATAATCAGGAGATAGTTTGTTGATTTTCATATTGGTAATACTCAAATCGGTGATCTGGTCTAGATTTGAACATGCACCCTTTTGATCTTCAGTCAGTAATATTTTTCACATAAGTTGACTCCTACCGAAAAATAAATGATAATGTCTATGATCGAGAGTTACTCGCAGCGTATTGTGACTTTTGCCGTTTCTGTCATTTTTAGGAAGGAGGACAATTCTCAATTAATTGTGATCACAAATCCCTCACTTTTGCCTATTGTCTTAAAAGACCTTTTCAAATAAATCTCTTAGAATTTTTTGGCCAGTTTATAACAAATATCAGATTCATTTCGGGTTATTCCAAAACAGTAGCCAATGTTTTTTCTCTTTTTTCCTGAGAATGATTCATTTACCAATTTCAATTACAAGGCTATGCCTTGGTAACACAATTCCGATGACAGTTTTCAGTCTCTCAAGAAAAATAGTTCAGAATTAAAATTCTAAGTAATTGTGCTCCCCAATTGTATTTAATTGCTATGTGACATCTCAATTGACCCTGTGCGACCTTTTATTTCATAGAATTTTTAGGGAACTGTTTTTGACAATATGCTTTTTCTATTTCATCCTGAAAATAAAGCTAAATTAATCAAAAATTGGTTCATCTAATTTTTACAACAGAAAAATTGCATCTATTTTTCTAAGTACTGTGTATCCTTCCGAAAGAGTAAGATATTAGGCATTTAGAATCCACTGCTGGACAATTCCCTTTCAACTCATCCAAATTCTATCACGTTTCCCTAGACAAAGTGAGACCTCAACCACATTATTATTTTAATATGTTGTGAAATTCTTTACTTGATTCAGTATGGAAAGTTTTAACGTGAAATATCTAATGCGCAAGGGTATATCTCAATCGCATTAAATATTGCGATACTCCACATTATATCAAGGTCTTACGTATTGCTCAGAGTTATTCCACCTCATTTAAACTAAGCTCTTTTAGCTATGGACATAAATAGAGAGGAATTTATATGTTGAGAGAGTACAGACTTATAAAATTAATGGACTCTATATACTGTTATTCCAAAATTTGCATAGGTTTAATGATACTGAACACTATGAGATAATTTCAAGCATTTATTGCTCATAAGAAATATTCTATACTCTGATTATCTGTAATATGTTTGAAAGTATTATTATATGTTAAGAGTCTTAGTATGTAATTGTAGAAAATATACGTGTGCAGAAAATATAAATGTGTAAGGAACATGCAAGAATATTTAGAATAACTGTAAATGGTCCAGTGAAATGATAATTTAACTAATTGTTTCATTTCCTTCAATAGAAATAACTGTATACTGTTTTGTACATAATTTTTAGTTACTCTTAATTTCTTTTGGTCTGGATCTTATTAAGTAACTTATGAATCATTTTAAAAGCATTGATTGTGTACAATAATTTTATCTTCGTTTAAATTTTAGTAATAACTTTTAAAAATCATAAAATAAAAATATATTGAAAACATGAAAATATAATTATTGAAAGAAAACTGTTTAAGCGTATTATAAACAATATGTCTAATTTCAAACAGTTTTAAATGTGATTTTCTATATTAGAATTACAACTGACAGTACTTTATAGTATATTTAAAAAAATGAAAAAAAAATAACAGAAGTTAAAACATTTTTGTTGTTTTTTCTTTGCTGTTTAATGCTATTCTGTTTTATTGTTTTGTAACGTTCTGACTGAGATATGTTTATGTATAATTCTTATTTCCAATCAATAAATGTGTATTCTAGATCAATGAATGTGTTTTAATTACATTTTCGGAACAGAAAATTTAGTCGTACAATTTTAAAAGCCCATTAAATAACTATCAGTAATTTATTTCCTTCTGTTTTGAGTTACATAACAATGTTTTGAATACAAAATAAATTATTACTTGAAACGGTTGGATGTAAAGAAGAAATAAATAGACTTATGTGCATAATGCTAGATTAAAAAGTTTTATGTTCAGTTGGACATTATTATGAGATAATAACAACAAAATTAGAAGATGTCTTTTTATCATTTAGAAATGTAAACTTCGATAAAAGTAGTTATAAGTAAGCTCTGAATTATTTCAAAAGTTTACACGATATTCAAAATAATAATTTAGTTTTAGTAACGAGTAAAAAATGAAGAAAAGCTGAAAAAGGTTAATATATTTCTGTTTTAAAATATTTTTACATAATTTTTACTCCCTTTATATGACTTTTTTTTTAAACTTAAAGGCACATTAAATAACTTTGGTATTTTTTTTTTCTATATTGCGTTATACGTTACTATTTTTCTATGAGAAATAATGTATTGCACATATAACCCGTCTTTTATTTGCTGTTCACTGAATGCTTCAGAATAAGATTTTATTTCGAAAAATGATACCAAAGAAAGAGTTACTTGCGGCCGATGTAAGTTCGGAAGAGCCAAGTCGATTTCTGTGCTTAATCGAAAGAACTGTAAGACTAACTGGTTTTATGTCAAGTCTCGGACAATATTACGAGATAGTGATAACGGAATGAAAAGAGACCCTTTTTCATTTCGAATTCTACTATTAACTCTGACAAAAGTAGTTCTCCGTCACTTCCAAAAAAATAAACCAATAAACACCAATGAAAAAAAAGTAGCCCGACTGAAATGCCATCCCGTTTTTTAAACGTCATCTGTCGCGAAAATATATATATATAACTCCCTAGCAGATCGATTTTTGTATTTACTCCAAGTTTCTCTTTATTGGAAACAGAATACAAAAACATATTTTCCTCGACCCCCTATTTACTGCTGACTTGGATGGAATTACAGATATGAATCAAGAATCAAAATGCTAATACTAAGAAACGCTGATTCTGCTAAGAAAAGAATAAAATAAAATGTAAAAAACGTCGCAAGAAGACAGTTTTATATTCAGTTTCTAAAGCTTTGCTTTAGATAGAGTTTTGCGAATTAGTTGACTTTTCAGTTGTTATTTAGTTCTTTTCTTACACAATTGGTGAGATCTTATTTCTTTTCTTGTGATGATTGTGCTATTAACTCTGAAGTATCCTCGCTTCCAAAAGAAGGAATTTAAAGAAAAGAAGTTCCAAAGGCTTATATTGATTCGTTCCGCTTATCTACTCATATGTAGATGCTTTCTCAATATTTGGGCAGATGATTTCTAAAAAAAAGGATTAAAAAAAATTGAATAATATCTTAACAATATATTTGTATAAATATCCATAAAAGGTTCATTTATGCCACATTAAATTTGATCAAAATATATCTTAGTAGAAAAAATACTTTTTTGTCTTTTGTTTGCGTCTTTTTAAACGTTAAGTCAACCAAAAAAATAATAAAATGATACAAAAACAAAAGAGTTATTCTATTAGAAATTTATAATCTTATTGGATTTTAATTGTTAAAAGCTAATTTTTCGTTGAGAGTTTTATTAAAAGCAAAATATATGAATGCATTTTTTTACCATTTTTTAACGTACATTAAGTAAAATAAAAAAAAAAAATTCAGAGTCATTTTATATTTTTTTTCCGAAATGAATTAAATATTTCATTATTTGAATATTGATTTTTTAGAATAAAATAGCAATAATGAAAATATTTTTTTATTCAAATATTGTCTCGATAAGATTTTGCATGTTACAAATTTTTCAAAACAGGGAATTTTTTTTTTATATCATTTGATTATTTGAATAATTAAACAAATTGTATTGAAGTATAATTCGATAAAAAGCGGATTTCAGAAAACACTCAACATTAGATTCTAGAATTAAAATCACTGTTCCATTTTTGAATATGCTACTTACGTCACAGCGTTCCCAAAAGTTGTAACTATTCGTACAATTATTTTGCGTTACAAAGAAAATTTCTTATTAAATTTCGAAGGACACAGATAAATTGAACTTTTATTTACAATGCTTGAAACTTTTGTGAAATCTTTAATGAACTTCAAAAATGTATCTCATTTTTCAGTTAACACCTCAAATAATTTTACCACATTTGCTTCATGAAATGTTATTTTTTTGTCATCAGAAAAGTTTTCTTAAAAAATAATGAAAGTTTTCAAATTATTTATAAAATATGTGAGTCATTTAAAAGCAAATGTGTGCTGTTATTCATTTTTTCATATTTTCTGATACACATTCTCTTTTAGCTTCTCAATAAATTGTATAAGAAATTCAGAAGCTACTGTGAGCAAGAGTATATAACTCCTATTTTATAATACCTCTTCACAAAAAATTTGAAATAAAAGCTAATCAAATTTTTCTTTTTCTGTCAATATGGGCCGATAGCTTGAAATAAGAGTTAGTAGTAGCCGAGTGATCACAATCAAGCGTGAACTCTTAGCCGGCGTGTAAATTAGGCGGATAAAAATATAAAGATCTAATTCAAGCAGGATTAAATTCAAATATGATTTTGACGTTGATGATACCTTTCATAAAATTGACATGAAAAAATAATAAAAAGTAAGTTGACAATCTTAACAAATATGGATATACCTTTACTGTTTTTTGAAATTAGAACTATATTTCAAAAGGGAAGAAACACGATAAATTTATTAAAGTAAATACATCAGATAAATTAAAATTTTTATAGGATATTAAAAACAACATGAAGATATTTTGATACTTGAAACAGCTTTATGTTGAATAAATATAAAACTTATAACAACAAATGTTCTTGTACTACTTTTATTTATTTACTCTGCTAAGAGAAGCAAGTTTTGAACTATTTATCATACTGCCACTGTCCCAATCAATAATCACAGTTTTATCCACACATCCTGCCCTATCTTGTTTTGGTATAGAATCTACATTTGATTTAAAATTTAATATATTTTTCTAAGCGAATTAACAAATCAAACATTTTAAAAATCGATATATTAAAAAGCGTTAATTTTCCCAATTTCGGTATTTAGAACTTACAGAAATGGCTTCCGAATGACTAACATAATTTATAACAGCACGTGTTATTCTACGTAGAATTTTGTATGTGGGCATAAGTAATTCAGATCATTAAAAGAAAATTCTCTGAGTGAACATACGAGTGGTTTAGTTTTCGATACAAACTGCATTAATTATCTGATTTTTTTTTCATTTACTTTATTTATTTTCATTAAGTGTTTCATGATAAAGTGAGTTTTGATTATTTTGGACAACATTCATTTTTTGAAAATGATTGTTCCTTCATTTTTAATTTTGTGCAGAAATAGTAGTAAGTATACAATTATACATGCTTGTTTTTTCAAGTTTTTGAATGGGAAATTTGAAAAAAATGCAACTGTAAATATAAGTATCTCATTTCATTCTTTCTTATTACTAAACTGAAAAATTTATCAAACTCATGATATTTATAAGTGCTGAGGAGGAGAGTAATACAATCCTTATTTAATGTATGTAAACTTTCATTCAAAAATGATATAATGGTTTCCATAGTACAGAAAAATAAATTTATTATTGTTCTTTTTATTTAAGTAATAAAGGCATAATTATATTGAGTTATATCAGAAAAGTTACTGATAAAATGGAAATTAATATTCCGAAAGACAAAGTTTCGCAATCACACATGCTTTCTGTTTCAGGTTTTTGAATTAAAAGCTTAACAAACCATACAACTGTAAATACAAGTATTTGTTTCAGTTTTTAATATCGATAAACTGAAAATTTTATCTAAATCATGATAACTTTGTAGTGCTGGAGTGGATACCAAACACATGCTTACAATAATTTACTCAATGCAACCTTTTATTTATTAAATTATGTATTTTTTTGCATAGGACAGGAAAAGAAATTTAATATTGTTTGCATAATATAAGAAAGAAATAAAAGCGTAATTATGATGAATTACATTAGAAGATTTAAAATAAGTTGAAAAAATAGTAATTTTATTTATTCCGAAGGATAAAGCGCATAAAACATTTCCTTGTAATCTGATTAATCATTAAAATATATTTTTTTTTACTGTGTTTAATATATTTCATCAATTTTGATGCAATACACAAACATCCAAACATAACAGAAAGACATATTCGTAATTTCTCAAAATATTGTGTAATAATGATAATATTTCAGGGAACACAATGTTGGAGTGTTCTAATCAAATAAATTATTGAAATAAACTTTGAAATGCATTAAACTTCATGAGTATTTTCAACATATTCTGTTTAATTATATCTACAGAGTAGATCACATAAACTAATTTCTAGGTAACCTTGGTATAAATGAAATTTCTGGTCATTATGTAATGAAATGTGTTATGTATTTTGTATGGAAAAAAAATCTCATATCGTCTTAATAATTGTTAGAAGTCACCATTAGCATCAATGTATCAAAAATTTTCAACAGGAAGGTAATCTTTAAAGTTTTTCAAGTCGCTATAATTCTTTACACTCATAACATAATATATCACACTTTTAAGACAATCCATGACTTCTTCAGAAACGGATTTCCTCTCAGATATTCATATTTGAAAATTTATCCAGGGTAAGGTGGAAGCCCCTTTTAGAATGATCCAATAATTAACAAACGACTTAATGGGTTTTGTTCTGCTGAACTTCGCTATTTCTGTGTTTTCATCATTCAAGTAACACATTTTTCTTAAAAAAAACTTCCAAATAAATTTGGATTTCCACTAATGTAAGGCTGGTGATGTTTACGAAAATTACTTAACATGGAGAGATGAAAATATACAGATCATAATCCAATTGAAAACCATTTTGAATCTTTGGGGGTTGGTCACCAGCTGGGAATTGATAATAGCTACATTTTTGAACATTTGCTGTTATGTCACCAAAAGTGTAATGAAAAAGCAAGGATTTCCGATTCAAACTTCATTACATCACTTTGATTCATATGAGTAACAATCAGGGGTTGCGCCGATAAAAACAAACTTATGTTGAATACCATGGATTCCAAGTCAACAATAAATATAGAACAGAAAAAAAGGTAGAAAATATGGAAATAAAAGAATTAAAACCAATCGAAAGTTCTATGCAAAGATTTGCAAAGAATAGATTTAGCCACTCAAGGTGCTCTTTTTAATAATTATTATTAAATTATTCAATTAAATATAAGAATTAAAGTAAACGATAAATTATCGAAAAATGGACTGTAGTAAATTTTTTCGATATTAAAATGAAAGGAAACGATAAATTATCAAATTGAATATATTTAAACTAAATGTAAATAAAATTAAAGCAAACGATAAATTATTCAATTGAATATTATATCAGCTACGTGTAATTAAAATTGAAGCTAACAATAAGCAATTGAAAAGTGATCCAACTAAAACAATATCCCCTTGTGGATGGCTAAGAAGTTAAATTATTGAAAATCAAACTGATATATCTTGTCCAGTGATTAAACATATATGAAAGGACTAAAAATCCAACAGCAAGAAAATTTTTTGCATAAATCTTTCTGTCATTTTCTCAAATTGAAATTTATTAAAAGAACATTTAATTGTATTAATTAAAAAATAACTTTAGCCATTGTATTTTGTTTGATTCAAATTAATATACAACACATTTAAAATTTTCTCAATCACGCACCAATATTTGCATCTCAATGTCCCGGTGAAAGCGTTTGCAATTACCATGAAAAGTGTAGAAACTTGGTCATAATTATACATTTTGAAATCTATTGTTTATTTATTTCCTTCTAGTGTTATCGGTGCTATAAGAAACATCGGGGGATGTTTTTCTACACCATGCACTATGGAGAGTGAGTTGTTGACCTTGGATTTAGAGTGCTAGCGTTGTTTCAAACTCTGGTCCAGTGAGTCGAAAGAAAGTTGATCGGTCACTTTTTGTCATGCCTAAGCTAATTAATCTAAAGAGAACGCCTTATTCGGGCAAGTCAGTAAGGCATTTTAACTCCTGGCACTGTTGTAGAAGAGTTGCTGAATGTTAATTGATTCATTTAATAAGCAGTTCAAATTCCTTTTTGCGACACATAATTTAATTTTATACATGTTATTTGCAAGTCACATAATATTAAGTTATATATGTTGTTTTCCATACTAGATTATTATCAAGATCTTGTAGTAATCTAGGTAACCGAAATGCTTCTAACGCATCTTCTAAAGTTGTAAATTTCTAAAAATAACTTATCCTCTAAGCATTCTAATAACTCCTTTTTTTGATTTATTTCTACATCATATATGGCTAAATAACACAATATTTTATCTTTTTTTGCACATCTAAGGAATAAAAAAGGTGAAAAGTGCATTTGATATTTAAAAAAAATACATAAAATTTCAATTCTGGATTAAGGAAAATTCATTTAAAATATTCCTTAAAATGTTTTTTTGAACAAATAAAGGGAACGTCTTCATAGAATAATGCGTAGAATACTTTTTTTACTAAATATACTGCTATACTAAAATTTATTCCAATAAATTAAATTGTGTGAGGCTAAAACAAATTTCGAAATATCTTTCGCCTAAGACTATAAGAGACAAAAATTAATTCAGCATATATGAAGTAAATGCTTTAACAAGATTTGCATACTCGAAAATTTTAATTGTTTACTTTGTGGTGTAGCAAAAAAAAATAATTAATTTTTATACCGATTGAATTATGGTTTCATCCAGAAAAGAAATCTTAAATGAATGGAAGTAATTTCCTTAGTAGCCTGAGGCAGGAAGTGTATAAAGATGATCAAATATTTCTACTAATGGTTTGCAAGCTTTAGGCTCAATAATCGTTTCCATTCTTTAGTATAAGAAATAATCATGTTTTAGTATATTTTTAATTATTTTTGGTGCAACTGGAACATATGTTTTGCTCATTCATATTTATTGGATTAATATGCTTAACACCATTAGTTGCTAATTTCATTTTCGTACTTGTATTCTGAAATATTATTTGTACACAAACAAATATTTAACTAATTAGATTTTGAATGATTAGTAGCTAGTGAGAAAATATGTCGATTAGTTCTTTTTTTTTTTTCCTTCAAAAAATGAGACCCATAAATTACTGAATTTAAACACAATGTGAAATATTTGAAAAAGTTTGTTTGAATCGGTACAAATTCTGTAATATACATAAAAGTACATAAATGAAGTCTAATTTATTTTGACACAAAGACGAAATATTTATGCAATTAGTTACAGAATAAACTTTTACAAGATTATCGTTCGATCCAGTTTCAATTTTTTTAAATATGTCAATCGATATGTTCTTTAAAGATTTTATAATATTGTGTCATCTTATTAAAACCTTTCAATTATAACACATTAATAGTAGATTATAAAAGATTGGTATAAAATAAAGCATTTTGTTAAGAATTTATGCATGTTTTACATAGACTTTCTGAATCATTTTTTTTTCTTGTGAAGTTTATTTTCTCTTTATTTTTGTTCCATTTATTTCATTTTTAAATATTGAAAAATGTATAAATGGATATCTGTAACATTAAAAATTTAAAATATTTTAATCTTTGGGCTTTGATTTATTCCTAAATAGAAATACTAGCTTAAAAAGACATTGTAGATCAATCACTTTAACCTCCATTAAAAATTGTGAGAGCTACTTTTTTACGTAATGAACCAAAAATGCTATAGAGTGTTATATTTTAAAATATATACAAAAACTTGAGTTTGATGAGAAGTAAGATATAGATCCTCTAAAATGTTATCATTTTTTCTCAAAAATTAATTAATATTGTTGAAAATAAGGTTTGAGCCAATACTAATAAATACTCCGTTGTTATCATAGCACCATTTATTTTATAGAAGAAACTTTTATCTAACTAAATTTATTAATGAAAGGAAAAAAAAGTTATAATTATTTGTGTATAAGTTACAGCATTATATAAGTATTTATTTGCCATTTTGGTAATCAACTGCCTCTCCATCTGTTTCATTTTTTTTGTGTACAAGGTATTAGAAAGGAGATATTGATTCTTAGATGGCAAGAGATATTAGATATTAATGTAATGATATGTTGATTCCTTGATCAAATATTTAAAACAAAACAAAAATCCAAACATTTATATTTATAAAGGTTTGGTAATAAAAATTGACAGGTAATTGAAATGCAGTTTTATTACCTGTCACTTTATACATAGAAATACCTTATATGAATCCCTTTATTTTTTTTCGGAAAAAAAAAGTACAAAAGCAAAGTTTATTTTTTTTTTGTTCCTTTAAATAGTCATTTGTTGTTGTTTAGGTGGCAATGGGCTAGATCAAATGCATGAGTCCAGAAACACTAAAAAAAGAAACGAAAGACAAGAAGAGGCTGTTTGAGGAGAAGACTGATTAGAGTTGCAGTTTTACAGATGGAGGAGATCGTATTTTCTGGTCAAATTTGAGACACCTCAAGTGACCGCTCAGAAATCTTGATATTACATTCTGCTTGTCCTGATCTCCTTAAAAAACGATGGTTCTACCGCGCAACTTGCCACAGTACCAGTCATACATCGGAGGAGAACGCCATGGATGGTCAATAGTTTATTTAATTCTTGAGTAAGTTTCTAGAAAGGTTAAGGCGGTAGAAGTCAGAGAAATTGAAATATCCTCCTAAGCTAGTGATTCAGCCAATTCGTTACCGCTGATACCAATATGAGAAGAAAACCATTAACGATAAACATCACGGCAGAAGGAAAGTTTTTGAAGTAAGATCTGTAGAGACTGATGCTCTATCCCAATACGCAACCAGTGCTACAGGTGTTGGATAAAACTCCGAAGCTTTTGAATAGTTACGCAAATTAATGGTTTTCAATAAGAATACTCGTGAAAAGATTTCATTCAGACATTTATTTTTAACTAAAATTTATAAGCCTTGGGCAATACAAATTTCAACTAAAATAATTTTTTCTATTTTCCAAAAAAATAAAAGGGGGGGGGGAAGGAATTTTATGTTTAATGTTACTTTTTTCCAACTTCAAAATTCCAATTGATCTCTGAAAAACGTTTTGCTTGAAGGAAAAAAATAACTTTATAGTTACACTTTTGAAATCTGTTTCGCTTTTAGATATAATACGATAAATTGTATGGCATAATATTATAATTTAATTAAATTCATTCTTATACTTGCAGTCCTACATGAATCCTTGTAAAATTATGCAAAGAAAATACTTAGAGACGTACTTCTACGTAGGTATTTAAAGCACTGATCATTAAAATATAATTTTCAAACTATCAAAAACAATCAAAGCTACGTATGGTTATGAAATAACTCTTTAAAGTAAAGGAATGTAAAATATGCAATTAGGTTTCTGAAATCAATAATTTTTTACTATAGAAGTCTTCAGAAAAGGTATTTTTGTGATACAATTATAGCTATAGTCTTCCAGCTATTTCGATTTCATGAATGTAATCTTAATCTTATGTAATTGTTACTATACTATTCAAAATTAAACAATTTATGCATTTCAATACAACTAAGTGCATACGAAAGAATAAGAAAATAAGGAGATTGTTTTCGGTGTTACATTTTCCTCTTGAATTTAGAAATTATATTAAAGTACTTTTTAAAGAGACCAAAACCCTCACAAGCTCATTATTAAAATAGTCATAAAAATAATTTTAAAAATTGGAAGAAGTCACCGAAATATCTTCACTATGTTTTGGTCTTTGGGATGCTCTATATATGTATTAAAATAAATAATATAATCAAGGTTTGATAAGGAAAGTAAATATTCCGAAGGATTAACATTCACGAAATCAAAATGGTTTGTAAACGAGAGTGTAAAAAGAGCTTAGCAATATTTGTTAAAATGTAAAAAAGAGTTAAGCAATGTTTGATTCTTTATTTAACGTTTCAGGTTACCGATTTCTGATTGACTCAAAGGCTTACTGAACTCAACCAGTAAACTTCATAACTTTAAGCCATGCTTAGATAATGAAGTTGACACATGAACTGGTATCCCTACTGCAGCCTCATGCTAGCTAACATTAAGTGTTTGTTGCCTAAAAATCATGTATACTACGCGATATTGAAAATGCAACACCAAGGAGTTGCCAGAAAGTAATGAAACTCTCCAAACAGAGAGACATTTCTAACAACAAGTGATCTGAATGATATTTATTTCGAAATGATTTTCATAATACTGGAAGAGCCAAGCGTCGTCTCAGTAGGTTGTAGGACCACCGGCGGCGGCATTAATCGAAGTAACACATCTAGGTACAGAGCCAACGAGAGGATAAATAGTGTCTCGAGGAATGCCTCTCTATTCCCTCGCAACCATTTTCCACAGTTCGTCTTCTGAAAGCAGCAGTGGCATGGTCTACAAATAGCATCCAATCGCATCAGAAATATGTCAAATTAGAGAGAGACCAGGACAGATCAGTGACTAGTGAAAAACCTGTACACCTTGCAGAGCACGTCAGCGGATACGAGCAGTGTGCGATCTGGCGTTATCCTGTTGATAAAGGGCATTGGGTACCTGATGGGACGTTATATGATTGCTTCCAGATTGAATCTGTGTTCACATCGACGCCACACTCGATTTGGAGACAATCATTGAAGAAACAGAATTATCTAAGAACACGACACTGTGCCATTTCGTCGTCCACATCGATCGAGCCCGTCATCATTGGGGAAGATGTTGTCTATGCTATGGGATCAATTGCAGTATACTCAACAGATGCCATGAGTGCAGGCTACTAGCATCCAACCGATGGATTCTGGTTCTGGTTGATGCGGGAACTACCAGGGTGTTTTAAACATTCTGCAGAATTAAAGTAGAAGTGAGTTCCGTAACTACCACCACTTGCAGGCGGATTCGTCGATTCACGCGTGCTGAGTTCACTCTGGCTGTTCTGGCATCCCTGAAACTTGCCACATTTCCATGTTCCAACTATCTTCGCTACAGCCGTTGCACTATTGATGCTTCCAGGCATATATCAACTGAGATTTTCCGTACGGAACAACCAGCACTTCTCTGTCCGATAACCATCTATTCGTAAAATTGTCTGTCTGCCGGAACTTCCTCCTTTTACGACGGCCTGGCATTCCTTGCTATTATATGTGTCTTCGAGACAAGAAAAACTATCAAAAATAAGTTCCATAACCGAAATAACGATACAAAAATTGAACATTCTGCAGGTTCCTCTCCTTATATCTTCTTATCTGGAGAGTTGTGCATTTCACATCATTCGCGTAACTCAGTGACGTGCGTCTACTCTGAAATTAGCATAATTTTCTGGCCACTCTTTCTTGATGTTGCATTGCCACTATCACGCAGTGCATATTAGCACCTCTACACGAGGGTTTTCGGAAAGACGAGATCCAAATTTAGATGTTTATAACCATTAACTGACTTAAGAAGAAACAGGCTTAAGTTAATGACATATATTATATGAAAATTGCTTATATGTGTGTATCTCTAGTGTTCTTAAAATAAGATGGCACAACCTGACTAACTTATCATTCCTTCAAATTTTTATTGATTTATTTAATAAACTAACAAAGATTAAAATAAATTAACAGAGATTTTAATAAATTAACCATAGATTAAAATTTTGCTCCCCCAATTAATATTTTCATTCAAATTGTGTCATTTATTTAATTTAAAACTTTACTTTTTATGAAATGAATGTATGGAAGTTAATCACAAAATATTATAAATTATTGTGCATTAACTGTTCGAAAATAATACTCTTAACTCACTACTCATCAAACTCATAAGCTACTCAGTATTGATTTGAAGAATTTAAACTTTCCAGATTATGATTTCCTATTCTACTGATTATTTTAAATTTACTTATATTTTTTTTATAATAATCGACTCCGAGACAACATTTATATATTATATATTTAACTAAATTAATTAATTTGCATAATATTTAAAAGTTGACCTGATTAATTGATTTTTATTTTTCAATTAGTAAAAGAGAAATATTTTTTGTGATTAATTAAATATCCTTTTAGCATAATTACAATAAAAGAACTAAACACCTTCAAATACTTCATTTAAGAAATTTTTAGTATTTTATATGAAATTTATTTCTATTTATTCATTTTTAATATTTTAAAGTAATGAAATCTTTGAAGCTATTTTTTTTTAAAGAAAAGCAATTAAAAATTAATTTTTTAAAAAAATTTACAATTTTTTTAATACATAAAACAGTTTTATAGTACTTTAAAAATAATATTTATAAAATTATTATTATTTAAAATATTTGATGCCTCTCTAGACAATAAGGAATTTTATACATAAGCAATTAAGAAAAACATTTTCGAAATAAAATGTAGAAACTAATAAATAATTGTGATTCTCTTTTACATTGAAGGAAAACTAATTTTTATCCTTGTTTTGCTCAAAATATTACTAAGAAAAATTTGCTCTGGTTTCATACACTTATCATTGTTAATTTTTCTAGAAGCTCTATATTACTTCGAGTTACTTTTAGTAAAATAACTATGTTTGTTGAATAAGTGCTTCTTTGAATTTGGATGTATATTTATTCATAATTTTAATTTGTGAAAATATAAAGCAGCATCAGATTCGAAAATAAAGATACTTTTTGATTTTTAAAATGCAAATTACATTTTTAAGCACAAAATTTTAAATCAGGATTTCTTCCAGAAAGGTGCGAATTTAAAATGATTTTTTCATTTTACTTAATTATAATTGAACTATAAATAATTATATGTAAAAGTTATATGTTTAAAACAGTTTAAATTCAACTCTAGATATAATGTATGTTTAAAAAAGTATTTTCTTAAAACTCATAAATAATTTTAAGTAAAATGGGAAGGAATTCTTTAAAAATCAATACGCATTAATCTAATCCTATGAAAAAAGAATGAAAAAAATGTGCTTAAAAATTTGTTATCGCACTGGAAAAATTTTATTAACTGTTATAGTAATAATGGTATGGCAACTGATTCAGAATGCCTTATGGGCATTCTAAGGTAGTTATTAGATTCCATAAATCATATTTTTCTGTTATTTAATGAATACAGTTTTTATTGAAAAATATTTAATATTGATCCGAATAGTTAATTATTGCTTTATTTCACAAGAGCGAAATATGATTGTTGTTATATCTTATAATCCCCAAAATTAAAAACTTTGTTTTAATAATCCAATAGGTAATTACTATTTTGTTTTGATTTCAAAGAATTAAATTGTAGATATTTTTAGAATAATCCCAAACCTTAATTATCGATTATGTATTACAAAATTGTTCATGAATAAACTTCTTTAAATATCAGCCGAATGTCTAGATTACAAAGTAATTATTTCTTTCTAAATAATGATTACATAGATTTCAAAGAATTTCAAGATATATTTAAATTTAAAATCATATACTAGACAAACTGAAATAATCCGATGAATGTTACCAATAATAGTTCATTTGCATTGTGTATTTTATATGAAAAAAATTTAGAGTGATTACAATATAAATATACTTATTTATTTTTCTTTAAAAATGGAAATCTGAGCAAATATGTTTTCTCTGAAAAAAAGGAAAATTAATATGAACATAGGAAACACAATTGCATTTAATCAACTTCTTTACTTGGTAAAAATTTTTTATAAGGCCTTGTTTGACAATAATTGCTTTGAAATTTAAATTATTGAATTAAAGTTTTATGTAAGGAAGAGTTTATTAAAAAATTGTACAATTATTTTAATAATTGAATAAATACTATTACCCTCAAACATATTTAAAATGCTTGGGATTAAAATATGTTCGAAAATTTTTATTCTTTAAAATTCTTTATCGGTAAATTTTTAAAGTAATAGCCTAATAAATTTAATGTTCTAAGTTTTTATTTCATTTCAGAAAGCTATTCAGAAGGAAATTCAACAGAATTTCCATTTGATTCAAGCGTCTTCCAACACTGAAAGATATTGAATTGGAGAAGTTTCGGTATGACTATCGAAGAGTTGAAGATTAAATTCAAGAATTCCACGTCAGTTTTGCTTTTGAAGTAACTAAGAAATTCAAGATCTTTTTCAGAAAAAGGCTTAATCGGATTAGTTATAGATTTTTTCCCTCTAAATTTCATCTGATACTTTTATTCTAACTCTTTCTCAGAATTGTCAAGCAGTTTTTTTTTTTTTTTTTGGCTTTATTTAGAAACTCTGAATTTTTGTTTCTTTTTACCTTCAAAATTTCTTTTAGTAAAGATTTTCCTTCTCAAACAAAAAAATATACTTCAAAATAGGTGTTTACTTGTATAAGATGTTTCAAGGAAGTGATATATATATATATACAGTTCTTTTAATAAGTAACAAGAACATACAGAGAATGTAATGTTCTGTAAAGCACTACTCCTTCCCTTCGAAAATTAAGCTTACGAATACATATTTAAAAAGCTAAAGAAGGTATTTTTATTAAATGAATTATAATATAAGTAGAGAATTTCAAATAAATTTCCACAAAAAGATTATGTGTAAAATCTGGCAATTCATCTTTTTTGATGATATTCTTATACATCTTTGCTCAGATAATTTAAAGTAGAAATTTCAACATTAGAAAATTTAGTATTCCTTTTTTTAAGAAATAACTATCTCTAATTATTACAATATCTTTAAAAATTTATTAACAAAACCTTTATTACTTCAGAACAACACCAAACATTTTGCAAGCAAATGGCACAAACGGAATAAGTTACATTGTTTGAACGGTATTCATAACCTGTATAACACTTTGTGAGGTTCAATGCTCTTTCCTCGAAACTTAAAAATATATAGTTACATTATATGCATTAAAGTAAATAGATTATTTCGAACTTTGCATAACTTTGCAATTATAACATTATAATCATTAACACACTATTACATTAATAGTAATAGTTAGCCAACTTTTTCCATTAACAAACCGTTAAAAGCCTACTTAATAGCAGTGCATTACACTATTATAGCGTCTGCTTAACCATAAAATTAGTAATTTTAACAAATTTGTAAATTTATTTATTATTATTATTTATAAAAATTTCATTTTTCCGTACTTAATGTGATTTTAGAAATATTATGTAGAGAGTAAGGATGTTTTCTAATTTTAAAATGTAATTTTTGAAAAATGAATTTTTTCACGGTAGCATCTGGAGATAATATGTTTACTCTCTCAGTTGAAGATGTTTTAACAAACCTTTTTATTTGATTTCTTATTGGTGTAATAAATCAATTCTGAATTAAAATAAATAAACTGCATCTATTCAATGCTCTATAATTTATAGGATGTATATATATAAAAGTTTCATATTTTAAAGAAACTTAAATATCACCAAAAGGAATCAAATTATGCGAAATCTTTTATAAATGGTATTATTTTTATAAGAATTAAATTCTCTTGTTGCATAAATTGTTAAAGTACATTGATATCATTATTTTCAAAATATTTATATAATAAGTTTTCATAGTTTTTAAATTATTCATTATAGAACACATAGCTTGTGTAAAACAATTCTGTAATCTTTATGACTCTTTCCTTCTTTCCGACGTGTTTAATTGTAATAAAATCAAGTAATTTTGCTAATGAAATATAATTTTCTAAAAAGACTTATTTAGAAACATAATGAGAAAACATTATATTCTAGCAAAAATGTAAAATAGAAATAGGCAAATGCATACACATTTTAAAGGTATACTTAAAAAGTCTTAATTCTCTATGAGATATTTATAACTATTAAATGACTAGAACATTTCTCTATTTCATAAAATGATATCCTATAAATGTTAATTACAACTCTATAAAATTCGTTGAGCTAGGCAAATTTGCATTTCCCCCCCTTACATAATGAAATTCCTTTTTTTTTTACAAATTTCCATTACTATTTATTAATTACTATTATAAAAACCCTTTTAATTGTCTTATAAAAGTTATAATGAAGTTATTGTAAAATATTTCCATTTAAATGAAAAAATATATATAATCGAATATTTATACAAAAATTTGTGCATTGCACTCAGCTTGTTTTATGAAAATTAGATCCTAATTATTTCATTCCTTAATAAAATCAATATTTTTTTTTCTCATAAATATCCTTATTTAAGATAACACCCGAGTTTATAACGATATTGAACGCCAAACATGATTATTAATGAAAGTTCCTGATATTTAGTAAATACTAGTGAGCATTGAGGCATATTTTAATATTTTCAGTTAAATAAAAATTAAATTTCATAATTATACAGCTAAAATTACTTATTTTTAAATGAACAATTTATGTTACCATTTCATAATTTTTATGCTATGACATATTTTGCATGATCTCCGAGCATTACAGTAGAATCCAATTACAGCGCTTTTAACATTTATTTAATGATTACAGTGATAAACTTAATTAAATATATCAATGTTGATTGAAAATTTAAAATAAATTCATAAATATATTTAAGCAAATTGATGTACTTTAATCTGAACATAATTAAAGAAATTAGTTACATTATAAACAACGTTAGTTTTTTTCTAACTTTTAAATATGTAATTTTATTTAAAGTAATTTTCAAATATTCTGCAAAAATAATACAATAAAGATAATACAAATAATACAAAATAAAGATAATACAAATAATACAAAATAAAAATAATACAAATAATACAAAATAAAGATAATACAAATAATACAAAATAAAGATAATACAAATAATACAAAATAAAGATAATACAAATAATACAAAATAAAGATAATAAAAATAATACAATAAAAATTAAGTTGATTTCATATAATACTTAATTACCACAAAAGGGATGGATTCGCAACCAAAATTGTACATTGCTTAGTTTTTTGAAGATATATAGCTAAAAGTCTAAAATTTAATCCAAAATAATAGATAATATATAATACTACTTTATGTTGATGTAGAGAATATATTTTGTTTTATTTATTTACAATCTGCTGAACCAATATAAAATCATTTTTAATAAAGGGACACGTATGTTGTATGCTAAAAAAGTTTTGTTGTTAGATAAATTTATTGCTTTCATTACGTTTGGAAAATTGCATATATTACTTCCACAAGCTTTTGATCGCTTATTTCTCTGAAAATTATTGCAACTTTTCTCTTCTACGCCATATTATAAAAGGGTAGGAAAATAATAAAATATAGTTTACAATATATCAAACCTGGGCATAGCTTAGTTTGTGAAATACACTTTGTGGATACTTAAAATGAAAGAACTATACTAAAATCTACGACTGAAATAAATTTTAAAACATAACTTATGCTGAAAATCATGCCTTACTTTCATGCAAGAAAAATACTCTATACATAATATTCCAATCAAACATTTATTGAAGATTATGTAAAATTAAGCTAATATAGTGGCCCACATTATAAGCATTATAAGTCCTAAAGTTTTTAAAAAATATTGAACAAGATATTTCTCACGGAAATATAATTCATAATTTAAATGCAATGTAGTACAGAAATCGGTTATTCACAATAATCTTTTGTATTAAAGTATTAAATATTCATACTTTTTACAAGTATTAAAAGCAATAAATGCATACAAAATACAATACGTGCAATACTTAAGACTATACGTAACTGGAGGATAATTGTCAAATCACTACCTCACTTGTCTATACGAGTTCAATAATTGTCAAACTATATGCATTAAATTACATAAAATTATTCCACAAGAGCAAAATTTAACTTTAATTTGTTTCGATGATATTCGTAACAGCTTTCATGCAATTCCATAATTCAAGAGCTGATAACAAGTGACTGTGGAACCAGGTGTTTCCCGCGAGTAACTTTAACGACAGAAAAAAAGTCATGAAGATAAAAAATAGAGATTTTACAGTTGCTGTGGATGTTTATGGGTAACATACGGTGCATGATTAAAATCAAAAGATGTTCAATCGATTTTTCAAAAATGGGAAATCGATTATAATCTTTTTTCAAAACAATGGCAATAAAATATTGTTTTAATTTTTATAAGCAAAATGTAAAAAAGTTAAAAAATAAAATATGTGACAATTTTTTAAAAATCAATTTTTAGCATATAATGGAATTCATTCAACAATATTAATCATGCCTAATATGTTACAAAATGAAAGAAAGAAAATTAAACTTATTATGACTTGGACGAATGTATAATTTACATCATCAGGTATTTTGAATAATACAGCAGATTGTTAAGAAATTAGAGCTTATTTCAAATTCTAAAATACTTGAATGCAGAATAATTCCGATTAATTCTTTATAACAAATATTCATATATACTCTCATTTTGTATGAGCAATTTTAAATAATTTGCAAAAAAATTCTTATAAATTTTCCCAGGAAGATATTTTTGCCTTTTTTTTTCAGTTAGCTTATCTTTGCATTCACGATTTATTTAAACCTATCACCAACAAATATACTTTGATTTGAGTGGAATGCATTTTATCACTTTACATGAGCTGTGCTATTTTCTCTTCCTTCTGATCTAAAGATTGTGCTGCCTTAATTAGTATTAAAATGTAAAAATTGCTATTCCTTATTAAGAATCATTGCATTATTAACTTCGTTGAAAACTTTATTTTTATCAACATTTTGTGGGAAACATATTTGAATTTTTTTAAAATTTATTTTATAATTATTTTGAATATTTAAGTTGGATAAATTTAAAAGATTTAGATACTCATAACTTTTTTGTAGTATATATATGAATAAATATTTGTTTTCAATGAATCCTCATCTCGTTTATGTATACACTCTATAACACACACACACACAAAAGAAAAACGAAGCATCAAGAAGGACTTGACCGATTGTAATGAAATTTCGTATGCAAAAACATTTGGACCGAGCATTCAAATGATTAAAATTTGGTGTCCGATGAATGAATAGAGGGAGCTACAGCGCATCGAAACTGCGCACTCGGCAGGTATATATAAGAAGCGATTCCCAATCTGATGGTCAAATTTTCTGCTGAATTGCGATTTAGGATACCTTTCAAAGACTGAAAAAATGTCTTGCTGCAGGATTCGAGCTCATTACGAGCAACTGTCAGAGTTTGAAAGAGGTTGTATCATTGGATTGAAAGAGACTGGATGGGCTAATCGGTGAATCGTTCGTCATATGGGTCGAAGTGATGCGGCGATTAGAAGATGCAAGAATGACAAGAATGGGTAGACAATGGCAGGATTCAGCGTCATGACAGTAGCGGTCGACCTAAGGCCAGAGCAGATTGGGAGGACAGAGTGATTGTGAGATCAGCTGTCTCAGCGACTGATTTATTGTTATTAACCATCAGACGTGCACAAATCCGTCTGATGTGACCCCATGACCATTCACAGACGGCTGACAGAGTGAAATATACGCTCGTACCGACCGATACTCCGAATGCCACTAGCGCCTACACACTGTCAAGCAAGAAAACATGTTGGCAAGATAACATAAGTATGCGTGGATCGATCAGGATGGAATGATGCTGTCTGGGGACGTAAAGTGCTTAACGACGAATCCCGCTTCCACTGCGTCCTGACGAAGACGTGTCTGGAGACGTCCATCCAAGACGTGTCTGGAGATTCCCAGGACAGAGTGCCGATCCTGCTTTCACTATTGAACCCTACACAGGCCCTCAACCAAGAGTTATGGTCTGGGGTGCCATTTCTCTTGATAGCCGGACCACTTTGGTCGTCATTAGAGGCACAATTATAACACAGCGGTACGTCGACGACACTCTGAGACCTGTTTTGCTACCGTTCCTTTTCCTGGCCTTACTTTTCAGCAAGATAATGCTGACCACATACGGCACGTGTTGCTATGAACTGTCTTACAGCTAGCCAAACACTTCCTTGGTCAGCCAAATAGCTGTCCAATCGAGCATGTTTGAGATATGATGGGAAGCGACTGCATTTACTAGGTAATGTTGATGATCTATCCCGACAATTGGAGTAAATTTGGCAAGAAATACCGCAGGAGACCATCAGGAAACTTTATCACTCTATGCCACGTCATGTGGCAGCTTGCATCCAGGCTAGAAGTTGGTAAACACGAACGTATATTTCGCTCTGTCAGCCATCTGTGAATGGTCATGAGGGACATTTGTGTACTTCTGATGATTGATAACAAAAAATCAGTAGCTGAGACAGATGATCTCACAATCACTCTGTCCTCCCAATTTGCTCTGGCCCTAAGTCGACTGCTACTGTGGTGACGCTGAAATCTGCCATTCTACCCGTTCTTGTCATTCTTGCATCTTCTAATCGCCGCATCATTTCGACTCATATGACGAGCGATTCTCCGATTTGCTCAACCAGCCTCTTTCAATCCAATGATACGACCTCTTTCAAACTCTGACAGTTGCTCGTAATGAGCTCGAATCCTGAAGCGAGGCATTTTTTTTCAGTCTTTGAAAGGTATCCTAAATCGCAATTCAGCAGAAAATTTGACCATCAGATTGGGAATCGCTTCTTATATATACCTGCCGAGTGCGCAGTTCCGATGTACTGTAGCTCCCTATATTCATTCATCAGACACCAAATTTTAATCATTTGAATGCTCGGTCCAAATGTCTTTGCATACAAAATTTCATTACAATAGGGCAACTCCTTCTTGATTCTTCGTGGTTTCTTATTTTGTTATAAAGTGCAAAACTCTTAATTTTTATTATTTTAAAATTAACCATGTTAACAGAATCCATTAATTAACTACTCTTTACTTTTGAATTACGCAAATGTTCAATATTATTAACATAAATAGAGTAAATATCTTTATATTTAATATAACTAATAATTTCATAACTAATTTTAATAACACCAATCTTATCAAACCCGTTATAGTATTTTGTGGAAATCTTTTGTAAGGGTTTATCAACTTTAATAGAAATATATTAAACCATTAGTCTCAGTTCTAAATTTAGTAGGTAATTTATGAATTTTAGCAGTTAAAATGATCTGACGAATTTTTACTGTACTAATAATATAACCTAATTTCTTATCTAAAGGTTTAGTTCCATATTATTTCTTTATCATTATTAGTAACACTAATAAAAGTATTATTAATGACGAGATAAGCATTATTCATGAATTAACATAAAATGTTTAGAAAATAATTTCATAGTTTTCTGATACCTTATTAGTATAACAAATAATGAAATTAGATATAATGCCATCAATTTCGTTAAATAGATTAAGTAGATTCTTCCTTAAATTTGAATAGGCTGATTATTCAACTAAATTTTTGAAATACATTTTAAATATAAAAATTATAAGATAGAATAAAAAAAAATTAAATTACAATTTCGTTTATAATTTTTTTTCTGTCTTTGATAAACTTTTTCTTAGTTTTCTTTGAGGAATATTTCTTAAATGAAATTAATATTCGGTTTTTATATCTATTATTTCACACACATACAAATAAATATATTTTTTCTTAACTACTTCCTCTATTTTTTTGTTCGTTAATGATATTATAATATTTTATCTAATTATAATCCTTTCCTAGTTTTCATTATAATTCTGAAAGTATTTGCTAGCTGAAATTCTTATCAATGGCCTTATCATTTCGTTCTTAGCACGAGAATTAAGTCAGTCACGTTTGCTAAATGTATGTACCAGTTGCATTGCTCATGTAAATTTTATTAATTAATTTATATTGTGTGTCATTTTTTGGTTTTATTGTGCAAGGAATTTGATAAATATCTTATATTATAAATACGTTCAGAATTTTCTGGGATTGCTCGTTTATTACAACGTTTTTCTGAATTTCACTTGGTGTGTGTGTGTGTGTGTGT
>BMAW01076405.1:625172-639294 GCA_019974015.1 Nephila pilipes | reverse complement strand
TATATATATATATATATATACATACATATATATACATACAGACATATATATGTCTGTGTGTGTGTGTGTGTGTGTGTGTGTGTGTGTGTGTGCAAATGTGTGTATTTTACATTTTCCATGGTTAAACAAAAATACAAGCATATATTAAGGATTAATTTGAACAAATCGTTAAATCAATAACGTTTTTAAAAATTAGCTACCTTTTTTCTAAATTCGAACTTCGCTGTTTAAAATCTTTGACGAATTATTAGATAAGTATATATTTGTATTAATCAGAAGAAAATTAACCAAGTTGCCATTGTTTTTTTTAAATTCGAGCCGTCAGTGCCTTTTAACCACATTAAACAAATTGACCATTTAATCTTAAAGGCATAGACTGGATCAATAAATGTACGTAAATTATAATTAATTTAAAAAAGATAAAAATGTTTATTCATTTATTCAAATGTTTTTTTTTTTTTTTTTCAAAATAAGGAAATGATTGAAAATTCATTTTTATTAAAATACAATATTAAATAAATCTTTTTATGTAAGGAGATCAATTGTTTTTCATTCACTTTACAGATTTATTTTTTTATAATTTAAACTAATTTTTATTTTGATATTTAACTACTCTTAGAGGTCTTCTATATTCCTTGTTATTTGTTTGGTCTCAAATTTTCAACCGCTAAAAATTGAATAGTACTCATTTTTCTTAATGTTAATTTGTGTAACTAGTCACCAAATGCTTCACGTCAAAAAAAAAAGTTTCCTGCTTTACATGGGCCTTTTTATAATCAACTATTAGTACATTAATATGTTCATGCGAAATAATTATAGTGCTTGGAATGTTATGCATTATTGAAGAACGACAAAAAAGGTTTCCTTGAAGCATCATATTTACCCTTGCGAAAAAGATTAATTTGATAGGGGTTTTGAATACTTTAATAATGAAAGTGCTCTTTTAGAATTTGCATATTTTCAACATAGAGATATATGAGTTTAGAAACTAAGAATCAATAATATTATTAGCAATTAAGCAACTAGTACATCAAAGCACTTATTATTTAGGTAATTAATTCATTCTTTTTTCAGGAGTAAAGTAAAAGCAAGATTTCTAGGCTGAATTAAACATTGTTTTTTTTTTATCTGTGTATAAAATCAATTTTAATATATTTTATCTAAATATTGTAATAAAATACGCTTTTAATTTAAGTTTTTTTTTAAGTAGTAGTTTCAGGTTATAGTTAAATTGATTCACATAGGCTTAGGTATATGGATATTAATGAACGATGTGTATTTATTCAAGGAAAGGTAAATTTTTTTTCTTCATAATACTTTTGGCTCGATCCCTCTCCAATTCAACTCATTGTTGTTAAATAACAATATCGATAACAGTAGGTCAATAGCTGAATAAATGATAATGAATTTATAAAAAGTAAAAAGTCAGTTCAGTAGCATACAAAATTTTTATATGTAAATAAGCAGAGAAAGAAAACTATTTTCTTTAATTTGCATGCTGTGACAAACAGTATAAAACTCAATTTTCATAAATATATATGGTTTCAGCAAATCAGTATATATATATATGTATTTTTATTGCACGGTATATCAACTATGTGTGTACATTCAAGTAGTACATATGGTGAAATGTACCATCTTCAAGATCAGTAAATGTGCCTGTGAACGCCTTGGTGAAAATGAGGGAGCGTTCCCCAACATTTTCAACCTATTGACAGATGCATTACTTCGATCCCGCTCCATTGTTGAGAGCAGATCTGTTTTTATACAGTTTGCCGGGAAGTTTGAAGCTCCAAACTGTAAAAGAAAACTATGTCCGCACACAGAGAGAAAAACCAAACAGAAGGTACAAAAATAAAAACAGCGAACCAAAAAAAAAAGCAAAGGAACGAAATAATATTACCAATGGTGGAAAAAAATACGCGCCGTCTACGCTTGGAGCACACGAAGCAAGGGAGACTAAATCAAGTAAAAGAAATTTCAGAGCCGAGGGTAAAATTCTATTTGCTCACGCCGCTAGAATTAGATTTGTTCTTTAAGGAAATTCTGCTCACACCTGCGTTTTATATTATACCGGGGCGTAGGAAAAAATACAAAAGGAACTGAACTGAGCGGGATTTGAAAGGGGGGAGGGAAAGAGACAGTACCAAGCAAGGAAAGTGATTCTCCTATAATGTGAAATAAAAGGATTTTCTACTTTAATGTCGGTTTTCTGTAATTTTCTTTTTCTTTCCTATTTTACATTCTTGTTTAGTTAAAACGATCTCCTTTTTTAATACACCTTTTTTTTCCCTCTTAAAGTCTGCTGAAAATGAATTAATTAAAGATTACTTCTGAGTTGCAGAGCTATGCTTTTTTTTGTCTTCGTCTTTGCGATGCTAAATAAAAATAAGTTTTTATCGAAAAATTCATGAGGATGGCGAAAACAAAATGAAGAGTGGATTAGAAGAATGAATTTAGGATGGGGAGTTTAATACAGTTTCAATCAATAGCGAGATCGCTAATCTGAAACTATGTGAAAATCTGGGTTGAATTGTTTAAATTGTCTATTTAAGTTGTTTAACATTATTTGTTTCCATTGTTATCTTAAACGCACTTTTGAAAATGTATCTACTCATTTGAAAATTATATTATTTAATATTTCAACGGACTTAAAGTGGACTGTTCTTTTATACTATCAGAAATCAAAATAGATGAAAATATTTCTTTAACAGGTGAAATGTCAACTTATGAGTCCTATCTTTATTATGAAACATTTATGCCGTTCCAATGCTCATAAGGAAACCAGGTTTCAACAGGATGAAATAGAAAATAAAATAAGAGATATTTTACATATTTTTATGTAAACTCATTATATATAATTTAGTTTTAATTAATTTATAGTTCTAAAGATCTTACCAAACCAAGCTCACACAGAATGAAATAGGAAGAAAAAATTTTTCCTTTTGATTTAAATAAATTATTTTACATATTTTTGTTTGCTGGATATAACAAAAATAATTTTAGACTTTCTGTAAATAGAAATATTCAACCTTTGAAAGTTGTGACCAAAAGTTTTTTTAGATATTCTCCGACTTCTATATAATATGAAACTAAAAATCAAAATAAATGTGTTTCTTTCCTGTGAAAAAAAAAAAAACATCAATATTTAACATTAATTATATAAAATCCAGTGTAAGTCATTCATAAAAGTAATAATATATGCTAGAAAAACAGATTTCCTTCCCTATTCAAATGTTCAAAACGAAAATAAAAAATCAATTTTATTAAATATTATGAGCAAAAGCATTATAAACATAAATTGTTTCAATAATTAGAATTAAATGGTATTTACTATGAAGTTGTTTAACTATAATAATGGACTTGTTAAGTTTTGGTACATTTCCTTACGATATGCTTCAATCTATCCTTTGAATATTAATCAAATAATGAATTAAGATTTCTAACAACTCGATTAGGTTGTTGTACATTCAGTGAAACTGTGCGTCCTGTAAAAGTATTCCTAAAAAAGACATGACAAATTTGTGACAAATAGTAAACATTGTGATAAAGAGAAATGATTATGCTCCAAAGAATTCTTGAACCATTTTATTCAAGCTTTGAATCTCATATCAAACATTGTAGAAAAGTAATCCCAGAGGTTAGTTACAGGAAAATGAGCTTGAAAGCCCGTTACAAATGTTTCATTTTTATCCCTTAGGTAATTCCTAAATTAAAATTATTATTATTATTATTAATCTTTATTAATTCTAACATATAAAATCTTACAAATTCATGACAATTACAACGTTTCTTCGTCATATGAAAATAATATTTCCCTATAAGGTAATTCCAACTATATAATAATAGAAATGCTTCCTGTTTGCTGTGAGCAGTCAACAAGAAAGCTACAGTAGTCCGAATTTTAAGAAATAACAGAAAGTGGTAAAATTATTCCATTTGGAACAAATAAATATACAATCTTACGATGAGTCTGAATATATATAAATCAGCACCTTTCAATTTGAATCATCATTACATTACAATTGTAGTTATAAATATTCATTTCTATGAAGAAGAAAAACTCGAAACATAAGCAATCGTTTTCGATTGATTCTAAAAATGCCGTTATAAACAAAAACAGGTAGTGCTTATTTCATCTATTCACATATTTTTAAAAGAAAATTTCCGGAAATGAGCGTCGCCTTCCTAGATGGTTAGTGAAATTGAAATCATAGAATAAAATCATATCTGTCAGATAAGTAATAGCGATGAGTTTGACAGCTATCTTTTAATATAGTGCAATAATTAAATATTTGAAGGAAAACTCAAATATTACGTGAATATTTCTGGATGAGAAGTGGCGTTAATTCAATTTTTTTTAAATGCGCATACACAAAAGTTCAATGAATTCCTTTAAAAATTATTAAGCTAATAATTAACACACGAAAATATGACCATAAGCAAACAATTGATATTCAGAATTTGAAAAAAAGGTATTTTGTAAGTAACATTTTAGAAATAGGAATCTATTCAACAAGAAATGGTATACTTCGTCACAATTACTTAATTTAAAAGTCACTTAATTCGTTTTCCTTCTCTGTTGAAGAAGCAATACATTTACTATCTGATGAGCATTACAAAATATAAGGGTTTATAATATAATTTCTTTTTGCAAATGTATTGAGATATTATTTCTAATTGTTATACATATAAATACACTTACATGAAAACTTTGTTTTTAATACTAGATTTTCTAATTTCAATAAATCGTTGAATTCACTTTTTCAAAATAATTCTAAATTGTTATGTTATTGACTTATGTTACTGGGTTTTGAAATTTGATTAATAGCAATAAAAAGTAAAAAAAAAAAATGTAGGGTGTTCTAAAATTAGACAGTTATTGTAAAAATTCCCTAATACAATAATTATGCATTCAATAAATATAAAATTAGCTCAACAAATAAATAAGAATTACTTTAAAAATTACAAAAAGAACGTAAGTTGTTAGAACATTCCAATTAGCTAACTTGTAGTAATTATTAATTAAGTGCGCTTACAAACTAAATCAATCTACTATAACGAATCAATTGCTCCCGTTTATATAAAATAATATAGCAACAAAAATGTATATGTTTCCTGCAGGAATTTTTCCCACAAGAAAGTCAAATAAGAGTTGTAAAATACAGTACACTGAAATACAGACACTCCTTGGTAAATGTAATATATACAGTTTATTCAAGAATTTGGAGAAAGACTATTCATAAAATTTTGTGACGATGTTAAACAATAAGAAAATAATAAGACTTTTCCTTCGATGTTGTTTGAAGCAACATTTCTAACACAATGTATTCTTGTATTTACAAATGGTCTCAAGAATTTGTCGAAATGTTCTAAATTCGATTCTAGCCAGATACATTCAGAATATATCTTAAGGCTATGTACTGGTACGCAGAATGTGAACACGATATATAATTATTTCCTGAAAGAAACAAAGTCACACATCTTCGATGATACGAATATGGAAAATTCATTATCATAACCATTTAGTTTCAGTGTCTTTCTATCAAAGGGTAAAATTGGATACAATTCGTTAACCCAACGAAACCTATCATTAAGTGTATGGGTCTGTAAATTAAATGATTTTTTTCAGTGAAAGAAATAAAAATGATTATAGCAATTTAGATGTACATACTTATACACCATAGTGCATATTATCCAGTGTGCATGTTTTATTGTGGTTGCTTAATATTCTGCTCTGCTAAGAATCTTCAGGAATAAGATAAAGAAAGTCATTGTGTAAGATAAATCTGGACATTTTTTTTTTACTTTATTAGGGCAAGATTTAGATTTTTAAAAACAAAATTTAAAAACATAAGGAATCTGTTAATTTAAAGTATTTTTATGATAAATTATATGTTCTTTTTCATTATTGCTTTAAAAATGTAATTTTTAGTTCAGAAAAAAAAATTGTAATGTAGACGCTGTTTCATATATTTAAAAGTTATTGACTGTATTATTATATGGTTTTGAATGATGAGCAAAATGATTGATTAAATACGATTAAATAAAATTTACGAAGGAAGATAAATGTTTACTAATCAAAATGAAGGCACATTGAGAAATTTATAATTTTTATAACACATGAAATATAATTTGATACTTATATCCAATTTATCTTTACAGAAATACATTACTGTATATTTCTTCAGATAAGACGATGGCTAAATCATAAGAAAGGCAAATCTGAGTTATCTTACGGGAAAAAAAATTACAAATCTATATGAACCCAGTCCATTATAAAAGAAAACAAATCACTCATCAATGTATTCAAAATCTTATAAAATCCTCACATTCATCTTCTGAGGCAATTAGCTTCTCAAGTATGTCCATACTTTCACTTAGAAACAATATGATATGGATTCAATTATGTGCCTAGCGAGTCGATTTCCGCTTTCTCATCAGTTTCCCTTAACAAATCGTCTTCAGTTCTATCCATAAAATAATAAATTTCACATATTTTGATGGATTTGTTACACGTACTTATTAAAGGCACATATTAGTTCAAAACTTGGCATCTGCTTCTATAAGTAATGCTGGCAGATGTAAACAAATTAATTTACTAGATTGATTGCTTATTTAGGATGAACTTAGAAGTAACACGAGGGCTATTGGATACGGTCCACGTAATTTTGAACCTCCGTCAAGTGCCAATGACGGCACCTAAGCCCTCTGCAGACTTTCATCCACATCCACAAGAGATCTTAGAGTCTCAACAATTATATCGTATATGAGTTCCGCTACTAGGTAGGGTTTTAGAACTATCAGGATTCAAACCCACAACTCGAAGAAATAACACCGGCTGAGAGTTTATGATCATGATCACTAGGCAACCTCGTCCAATAAACTTTTTAGAGGCACATGTGAATTCGTGATTCGGCACGTACGTCTCTATACGTAGCGCTATCAGGTGCAAAAAAGCAAAATTTGTTCCAGATGATAATCGCTAATTTAATCTAAATTCCTAGCCTTTGAAAGCTTGAGGTCGTCTTTGGACAGATATAGGCAAAAACTGTAAAACTTAGACGAAATTTTATATATTATTCTTACATCATCTGCGGAAATAACGGTAACTACGAAATTTTGAATTTCATATTCACAAATTTTGATTATCTAGATATTTTATGTAATTTTATTATAATAGTATGATGCAGAGTTAATTGCAGTACATAAAATAAAATAGTATTATTTGCTTAAATTTTCTAAATCCGAAATATCCTTCATCAAGCACTTTGTTCAATGATTGTTGCTCAGTTTCATTGAAAAACCGATTTGAAAGTAAAATAGATTCTAAGATTTTGTTTTTTTCTAAGTAAATAATGTGAATAAAATTAAACAGAAATTTGACTCTGGGTCAATTTTCAAAAATATTAAGGAAAACCTGCTAAAAGAGTAAAAAAAAACATGCTTCACTCGAAATAACATCTACAAATTAAAAATGCAGGACATTTTAAAGTATCTCAGCACTCGTACTTCACTAGAAAATGAAAATTGCATTTAGTTTGATATGCATTACCCATCTATTTTTCGTAAAAAGTATTTTTATTCACATATCATACATATACCATATTAAAACATTTAATTTATTGATTTGTAACTAACTACATTTTCAACAGCTCGAAACTGAACATGTTAAATGCATATTTCACAAATTAATCATACATTTATGGAAAATTATGAATTAATTAGTTTCATCAGTTAGCTCATATTTATGAAATATCTGAATGAGACTTAACAATATTAATTATAAATGAATTTAATTAATTTAAAGCTACATTAAAGTATTTATCTTGATTTTCAAATTTTATTAAGTTTCATTTTAAATAATTGCAACTTACAATATTGCTAAGGTGATAATTATTAACTAAATTGGCTTCAGAGAATTTAAAGTAATTCAACAGTGAAATGATGGAAACTATGCAAAGAATTATCGATTAAAATTATTTTAATATAATTTTGGAGCTATTATCTTTTCTATAAACTACCGTGTAAATTCAAGAGCACATTTTCAGACTTTATTGAATAAATAAGGTAATAAGTTCTTAAAATGAACTAAAATAGTTTGCAATATAATATCTTATTTAATAAGGCATGCAGTATTAGCATAATTAACGGTTCATACCCAGGACTTAATTATCATGAAATTCATTCAATGAGAAAATAGATGGTATTTTTCGTAGAGCATAGTATAGTTTCAAAAGTAATGTAAAATTTAAATTAATTGCTTGCATCAAAATCAAGGTAATTTGAATTAAACCGTCTCGAAAAGTTTATTGCCATGGAGGAAATATTCATTAAATTATGGACTCAAAATATATTAAATATATATTCATATATCCTAATAGTAGTAATTATAATAGCATAATTATTTTTAATAATTGAAAAGTGGAAAATATGTATTTGAGAGTTATTGGCACAATATTCATAATTTATTACTTTGGATTGGTTATTTGACTTATATATTTAAATTTTTATGACTGAAAGACAAGATTATGCAAAACTGATAGTTTGTATGAATTCGATTTCAAAGCATAAGTTTCAGATTCAGTCGATATATTGGAAGAATAGAAATAATTCCATGATTTAATTGAAACATTATGATACATTTAATCATATGTTATTTTCATTCTAATGAGTTATAATTGTTAGTTGACATAAGCTATATATCATTAATTTTTAATATTTTTTCAAAAACTGATATTCACTAGGATATCGAAAATTTGTAACATTGCATGAATCGATTTATAATTCTTATAAAGTCATAAAAATATATTAAATAGAGGAAGAACTAAATTTTAAGTCAAAGAAATAACAATATTTTACAAGTGTTTAATATGAGTATTTTCTTACTTAAATACTCATATTAAACACTTACTTACTTACTTTCTTACTTTCTTTCATACTTAATTTAAATAAAGGAAGGAAAAAATATTCCAAACTATTTTATTATGACCCTTACTCAAGAACGTCCCAGAGTTTTATTATTTTTTTATAATTTTAAAATCACAATTATGAGAGGAAAGTTATTTTGCTTTGGAAAAAAGCATCCAAATCATTAAAACTTGGTGATGTATTTGGAAAATATAGCACAATATCTCTAAAAATCACTTAATAAATCAGAATGCAAAATACAAATACAAATATAGAAAAAACACTGGACACCCTTTAAAAACCCTCTATTATCGTATGTCAGGAAAATAGATAGCTATATTGATAAAAATTAAATAATTTTTCAATTATAAAAACCAGTAATTGGTTGGGCTTTCTTTGCCTTAATTACAGCATTAATTATTTGTGGGGTTAAGATTTGGAGAATGGTGCTCCACTTCAGGAGTTCTATGGCTTAAAAACTCTGGCCCACTATTGTCTCTAAGCCCTTTTATTATGGCAGTAGATTTATGACATGTAGAATTGTTCCATCGAAATTTCATCTCAACAATATTTATATCTCCAAAAATATGTGAAAATTATGATTTCAATGACATTTCGAGTGCATTTTTATACTGGTTAGAATTAATTATTCACTCACAGATGACCATTGTAACCGTGTCATCATCAGATATTTATCCCCAGGACATAATACTGCCACCTTCGAACCTTACAGTAGGCACCATACATTCCTGAAGGTATTATTCACAACCCTTTGCATCATATATGTCACATTAGGTGTACTAAGTATCCTTGGCCACCAAAGACCCGCCGTGTAGCCGGGGCTGATGCACGTTAAATCTGTTCGGGGCTCAAAGTCCTCCCGTTGGCGTGGTGTGGATGTTAGGAGAGGGGGGTGCCAGCTCAGGTGTCGTCCTCGTCACTTGACCGTGGTTCAAAATTACGAGGTCCGTCGCCAATAGCCCTCGTGTTGCTTCTAGTGCGACGTTAATAAAAAACTAAAACTAGGTGTACTAAGTATCTAAAATATTAAGATAACGTAACGTTTGTAAAATTATTTTCAAATATATTTTTACATACTAACACTCTGGTGCAGTTTTCTCGATACATACAAGTTAATAATCATACTTGAAATTTAAATTAGTCAAACCACAAATTATTGGATCACCTCAAATTATTGGATATGTATAATAATGGTGTTTAAGAGTCTGTTCAAACCATATATTTATGATTTTTTTGTCGTGCCATCTTCTTGGCATTGCAACTTTTGAGTCCAGTTTCGACACATTTTCTTCTAGTGGTTTTAAGAGTGATCTGTTTTCTTATCATCAATAATAAATCAGCAACTGTACAAAATGATGTTTTCTTTTAGCCACCTAAGAGGCTATTGTTTTAGTTCGATCACTTTTGGTATACCTGATCACTTCACAATTTTTTATCGTTTGTTTCAATTTTAACTACATGTTATAATATTCAATTTAATAATTTAAATTGAATATTACTTTTATAAATTTCTTAATATTTCATTTTTTACTTTATTTCTTATATTTTATTGAGTAATTTCATAATAGTTATTAAAAAAAAATACACCTTACGTGGCTAAATCTGTTCTTGGCAAAACTTTGCATAAAATTTTTTTCTTTTTCTTTTTTTTGCAATCTCTCGAAAAGTAGCATATTTCAATAACTGGTCCTCCCTGAGTAAAATAATCATTTTCATTTCCAATCTTGTGAGATTTACAATATGATCCAGAAATTTGAAGACGTTTGATAGTATATTGAACTGCATTTCCTCAATCTCAATTTGGTTCTCTCCCTGCTCAAAGAAAAACTGCTATTTTAAACGCTGTTCTTGATTAAGTTACCTACTTTTTCGGCATTTTCGAATGTAAAAATAATACACTTTAAGAATTTTGTCAAATAAATAGAACTTAAGTCAATAAACGCACTCTTAAAAGCAGCGAGTACAGATTAATATACTCAATACAAGAAGACGCGATGTCATGATAATATTTATTAGCTGCTAGATGGAATTTAGTTCCTGTACGTTTTGTCTAAAGTAGAAATTAACTTTGTAATAAGCAAATTAAGTGATTTCAAGTAACCATTTCGCAATCAATGATACAAATAAGTGATTCATATTTTTGTCCATGACTGTATATTCACAAAAAACACTACCCTTGAAATAAAGTACTATGCCATATATAATATGTTAATCTGGATTAAAGTTAAATATGACTACAAAAACTATTGTTTTTTTCCGTTGATTTATTTCATTTCTATATTTTGAATTATTTGGCTAACCATGGTTCAGAGATAATCAGATATAAATCAGAAATTTACTGTAAGCAGCCAACATCAAAGTCTATAATTTTCCATAAGAATAAGTTAATGACTATTGGCCTTTTTAAGATTTTAAAAATTGCTAATGCAAAATGACATGACCTCACATGGCAAACAGTCAGATTAATATTCGAAAGATGATTAGAAATAACAGGTTAGTAATGGGAAATTGAGTATTGGGAAGGACAAACTTGAATGCGATAACTCACTACAGAATTGTTCAGTTACCGCATTTCTTTTTACGGAGAAGACTATATGTATGGTGCCTAACATATTTCAGAAAATCGTACCCATAACTTTTCCTGCTGAGGAGACCAACTTTGCCGTCTTGGAGTAGATTATCGGAAGCAACCTAATGTTTTGGCTGTTGTTTGATTTCTGGTATGTAAATAGGAATCCAGGTCTCATGGACTATGGCAATTGAACAAGCCAGCAATCAAATTTTGACTGCTTTAACACCATTGACCGGAGGGAAGAGCTCCGATTACTTTAACAACGTTTAACAAATGGTAATGCAAAAATGTTCGTAATTTTTTGAAAATCAATATTTGTTTATCAGTGTATGATATTCAGTAAATTTATTTGTTAATAATTATGGTTATTTATATTTCCGTAAGAATCATAAGAAACATTCTGTAAGAACAGCCTATACGAACTATCATTTTTTTTTCCCTCTTATATCCGCATAAGAAGAAAAAATAGGCATGTATATTTTGAAAGGTTAAGTTGCCTTAGTATTGTAAATAAAAAAGCTTGAATCAAATTACATTACGTAGAAGGACTACAATTGCCATCCATAAAGTTGCTCCGAGTTACAGGGGCAAATATAACCAAACCGCTGACATACAGAGTGAGAGAAACCTATGTTCGAATTCGTAAAATTTATGTATACTCTTTCAATCACATGCAATTGGAAATATCACAATTGGAAATACACCTGCACAAATATCACAAGTTTTGCTTACTTAAGTTCCTGCTCATACATATATAGAATACGAATGTATTCGACGAAGTGCACAAATATCACAAAAACAAATTAGTAATTTTTAAAACTAGATAATATAATTTAAGTTTAAAGCTTAGAAATATAAGACTTTGAATTGGAATTAGAATTAATAATTAATACCTTAGAATAAAAGTATTTAAAACCTTTTAAAATGTAATAAATTACTAGTAAAATAATAATAATTAAATCTTTGGAAAAATGTAGGCTGTTGAAACTTACATTGAAAAATGATATTTAATTGGAATATGATATTATTAATGAAAGATGTGAAGCTAATTTTACTGCAAATATTTAAAATTATGTATAAAAATATGCAGCAAGTTTTTTTAATTTAGTTAATAATAAAGATCATGCGTTCCTAAAATCATCAATAAAAACCATTATGTAGAATTATTAATAAATATAATTTGTTCCTCGGATGTGCAAATGTACATAAATAATAAACATTCCATGCATAAAATGTTCCCTTCAAATCGACTGAAATAAAAATCTTTAGAACAAAAGCATTCTACACGAATGCGAATGTTATTAAATTGCTGATGATCAAAGGTAGCATTAATGCCTATCTTATGTATGGCTATGAGAATTTAGTGACTATAAGTTTATTTAGAACATACACTTCAAGCAAAACTAAATATGCAAATGAAATCATAATAATAAGCATAGAATTTCGTAACGAGTTAGGCATCTGTTTAATACTTCTTCCTGTTCTTATTGAACTGTATTCTTTTTATCAAATTCAACTTAATGCCACAAATATGAGCAATTCAAAGCTTTTTTGTAGTAAATTTAAAACGCTTTCTAATTTAAAAGTTTAATGAATTTTAATGTAAATAATAATTAATGGAAATTAAATCATAGAAAATTTTCAAACTTTCATAAATATATGATGATTCATTAAATTTGTAATATACTTTCTGTAAAAATAAAATATAATTAAATGTCACATATACTTCGCATGCGAAAAGTATACTAAAGATATAACATTTCTTTATTTTTATATGAAATTCTTATTTTTATACAAAGTCTTCTTATGAAAACGAAAGATGCAAGGAACAATAGAAAATTTTTAAATATTATTAAGAAATAAAAAAGATAATTGGATCAAACTTATTCTGAATATTCATTGATAATTTTGTACACAATATTGTAAATTTCAGCTAATTAATTTGATTTGTTTGATTTAAGGAAGCCATTAAGGACGTAATCCGTAGTATGGAGAAGATGCGAGCTCACACAGAATGTTGAGCTAGTTCTACAATGAAAGACATCGAAAAGCCACGAAACACTGAGAGAAATTTATTGGATGGCAACTATGTACAGAATGGTTAATAATAACATATACAATTAAGTTCCTATCTCGATTATTTTAGAAATAATTAAAACATTATGATAATCCGAGATAATAATTCAAATTTTACATTAATGCTAGTTACTTAAATAAATAACATCTGAAACCAAACAAACCAACATAAATAGCTGTAATTTGCAATATTGAAATGCATAAGAATCCTTTAGTACGTGAATAAATTTCATCTAAATATCTCAGTTATTTCTTCGTATTAATTAAAACCTTACGATATCTAGAAAGGAAATCTGAATTAGTACTGTGCAGTAAATCATTTTAAAAAGACTTAAATGCATTAAAGTAAGTAAATCACTTCATTTCAATTCATTTATGTATAACAAATACACACAAGCACGCACATACACACAGACCCCCACCTCAAATATATATATATATATACATACATATATATTTATATGTACAAATATATATATATATATATATATATGTGTATATATATATATATATATATATATATATATATATATATATATATAT
>BMAW01076405.1:535253-625162 GCA_019974015.1 Nephila pilipes | reverse complement strand
TATATATATATATATATATATATATATATATATATATATATATATATGTTAAAAAATGGTAAGATGAACACTAATACATTAAATAATACAGGAATCAATCAAAGTATAAAATTATTAATGATTAGTTAAAGCAAATGTTGAAAGAATAGAAATAATTCATTTTCCTTAAGTTTTTATGATCTTAAAATTATAATTAATTATAGCTAAAATGTTGAGAAAAATATAAATAAATTATTTAAATAAATAAGAACAAAGAACAGATATTGAAAGTTAACAAAAAAAAATTAAAAAAGAAAATATTCAAAAATAAACAGAATGGAAATAAAACTATGTAATACTACCACTACATTAGGATAGTAGTAATATGCTAAAACGGGTAGAATTGATTAAGCTTCCGCAATTAGTCAAACTTTATAAATAAAGAGGTAAGGCTTAAGAACACGAGCCAAGGAGATTCAACACACAAATAGAAAAGATTCTGAAAAAATTCGTAATTTAACAAACGAAAACAATAGAAGATTTAAACTTCTAACTAGTGCAAAGATGCAAAGAGAAGAGAAGATAATAAATACAATAAAATGTTATTAAATGTTTAAAAAACATTAACATTAATGTTAATAAATATAAAAATAAATTTTAATGCTACTAAATTTAATAAAACAAACTCAAAAGTAACTCACACACGATATTCAACATTAACGTAGTCATTTAGAGCGCGCGGACATACACACACACTCATATATATCATATATATATATATATATATATATATATATATATATATATATATATATATATTACTTAAATTATCTTTACTTTATATGATCCCATTTCTTCGTAATGTTTAAAGCCGTACAATATCTAGAAATTAAATATGAACTAGTATCGCTCAAAGAATCTTTTCAAGAAGATTTGAATTAATTAAAATAAGTAAATTACTTGATTTCAATTTGCATTTATAAATTACACACACACACACACACACACACACACACACACACACACACACACACACACACACACACACACACACACACACACACACACAATACACACACACACACACACACACACACACACACACACACACACACACACACACACATATATATATATATATAATGATACATGAAGTAATATTTAAAGAAATAAAATTGTAAATTTATTAGTGATGAGTTAAAATAATTATTCAAAGAAAGGATATATATATATATATATAAAGGAACTAATTCAATAATTACATTTCCTTAGTTTCGACTTTTTTGAAATATTTCTATTCTTTAAAAAAGTCAATAAATAAAAAAAAGACTCATATTGGAAAACAACAAATTTCCCATCTTCAGTAGTTTTCCTGCCTCAATTTCAACTCAAAATATTGAAGAGAACCATATGAACTGAATTTAAAAGGCCACAAAGGCGTTCGACACTGAAAGCAGGAAATAAAGAAAGTCCGGAAGAATCCTAAAGTGATTTCCAACGAAAAAACAAACGACTTTCACAACGCAAGCGATAATAAAAGAAACTAATACTCAAAACACGCACAACCGAAACAACAAATAATAACAATAATAACATTCCAGAAAAATCCACCTAGGCACCCAGAACTTGAAGAAAATGCTCTTGGATGTGGGCCAGAATTTGCCCTGATCATGTGATCACGCAGCAATCCGATTAGGACTTCTTCAATAGTTATTTTCGCTGCTAGTAGAGGGCGCAGTGGGTAACGTGAGATAACTAGGAAATTCAACTAGGTTTGGCACTTTATCTCCTGTTCGTAGTTAACGAATAGTTGTTTTTGATAAAGGAATTGAGGAAATAGTTATCTAGCACTTCTCTTTATTTTATTTTCCAAATTTTTAACTGTTGTAATTTATTATGTGCCAATGTGTTCAGTTGATGATGCATGAGTTAGAGATGTATTTAACAATTTTTCTTGTATCGTTTTGAAATTTCTTTTTGTTTGTATATTTAATAATTTTCAGAGAGGGAATAGTTTTTAAGCTGGATTTATCTATCACAAATTATCTACCCTATTAAAACAAAATGCATTTGTTACTAACTATTTCGATAAAACCAAATTTTAAAAAAATATTTTTCAAATAATAAATTAACACTGGGGTGACTAATGCGAAATATCGTTTAATGTCATGATAACTATTAATCACATTTAAGTTTTTCTCATTCATATTCTTCATATTATAAACATGTATTTGCAAAATTTTATATTTCTCGACGTGACTGTAAATTCCTACTTCATTAATTCTCATTTCCACGTATAGTACTTAGTTGTTCAAGAAAGTTATTTTAAATTTGATGTCTGAAGTATGGTGGAATCGAATGAATATCTTCTTCCTCAAAAATTGTGTTTTATTCGTTACACAGCAGTATAATACTGCAGATAAAGAAAGTACATTTATTTGAATTGTGGAAGTCATGGAGAAGCACAACTTGCACTAAAGTGTCCACCCTAATGTGCAGAGCCAATTGGAGTATTAATGAGAAAATTTTCCCCATTGCGATAGCTATGAAATATAATCGAGATATGAAATTTTTAATCCAATACGCGTGCTTTGAGCAGAACTAGAGTTCGTTCATACATACATAATTCCGAGACTGAAAAATAATGTACAGTACAAAATTAAATTACGAAAGTGAATCGGCAAAAAAATCTGTAAGGCTATAACTTAACTTTCAGCTATTGCTTTTAGTAATACATACAAAGGGGGTTCAAAAAATTCCTATCTTTGTAGACGGATAGCGTTGCTTAGGCGTTTGTGAAACCATTGTGGTCCGCTATTAGTTTAAAGGTACCAAAATACTTTTGACTCTGATTCACAAATAAGTTTTGATTATTTTCAAGTCGAATTGTCTTCATTTTGCGTCAAGTTCTCACCGTCGATGAGACTGTGATTCATTATTATACACCCTAAACCAAGCAACAATCGAAACAATGGGTTACTGAACATGTTCCAAAAACGATGAAGACAACATTAACACCAGTAAAGATACGGTGACGAATTTTTGTAATGTGAAGGACGTCATAATCAAGGACACCTTAGAAAAAGGATAAATGATTGCTGTAGAGTGAGTTATCCCATTCCTAGTTCCCATTCCTGATACCCAATTTCCCATTGATAACACGGGTAGATTTAGAACCATCCTCGCACAAGCCAACATTTCCAACAAAAATTATTATTACCATTACTATCAAGTAGAACGCGTGCTTTATTGGTTGACAATTTATAACCTTATGTTTGCCAATTTATAACCATTGACAAAATACTTAAAATATTAATCGGAATTGTAATATCGGTTAATTATATTGATATATGGAGAATTACATATGTGTACTAACTCTTATTTCCGGAAATTAGATTAAAATAAAAATAAATATTTTTTTTTTCTTACATGGGCTAGTTTCAGTAGATAAAACATTTTTAAATGACATGTGAGATAAATACAATTAGAAATTTAAATTCTGAAGCACAGTTTAAAATTAAATGACGACCTTATTTGAAATATCCTGAAGGAGCAAATATAAATGCTGAGAAAATTTCATGTTTCTCAGTTTAATGTCAGCCTTAGTAATTCAAAATAATTCCATTTATTAACAATCTTGCAAGAATTTTTACAATAAAACATGTCCTTTATTTTAAATGATTGAAATTCAGATCTTAGTATTTTATATTCTTCATTGATTTTATGAAAGAAAGATTATTTATTATAAATTAGCCAAAACTTAACATTTTGATATTTATTACATATTTTACCAAGACATAGATGTGAAAGTCCTCCTTATTGCCTATTATCTTTGAAGCAATTTACAGTTATATGAAAATTTCAGTCATTCAACAATATTAAATATGATTAAAAACGCCACGGGTAAATATGAGTAAATTGTTAAAAATACTATGGTGTAATATAAGTAAATTATTACATTCTGTAAGGTTTCCGCGCTTTTACTAAGTAGAGTCGTTTTTAAAAAATAATATTTTTTTAATATGAGGAAAGATGCCACAAGCATATTTAACACTACTTTGGGGCATTGCGTATTATAAGAGAAATGGAAAACTTACAGAAACAGCAGCTATAAGGTACCTATGAAATGAAAATGCATAGTTGTTTTTAATTTTTGAAGATAAAATTCCTCATATTATTTTTAATAGCCATTCTTATGTCTTATTCTTATTCTTCTATAAAACATTAATGCGTATTATTAAATATAAAGAGAAAAAACAATATTTTTAAATAAATATCTTCCATCAAATTTCTTATTGGTGGAAAATTTTTAAATACGAATAAAATTCAAAGAAAAATAATTTTTTTGTTCCACTTAAGAGAGAGTGAGAGAGGGTGCAATACATTAGTATGTTACAAATTACACTAAGTACCATTTTGAGAAATCTATTATAATTAAAAATAGAAGAGATTATGCGTTCCTAATATTAAACTTTTAATCAATGATGACAATCATGATATTTATTATAAAACGAGTTATTGAATGCTTAAGTGTTATTTAGATTTTAAGAAATACTTTTCTGTAGTTCACTCAGCTAATATGTATTATTATTTTTATTTCACTCTTTGTGAATAGTGAAAAAAGATAAATGAAACTGTAAAAACAATCTATGATTTATCTGGTGAAAGTTATACACAATTTAATTAAATTCGACTGAAAGATTTGAAGTTTTTTATACTATACAACTTTGAGTAAAAACATAGATGAATGGCAAGTGAAAATATATCTATTTTAAATGCAATTAAATGAGCAACTTCAATTTATTTCTAATTACTTTTTACTGTTTAAAAATTATTTCTCAGATAAAATGTTGTTATTTTTTTTATTTTAAGTATATAATACTGTTAAATTTAATCTTAATTTAAATTTTTCAAAATTATTAAGATTTCCTGTTTCCATTTAGGTAACTAAATTTATTCCATTTTACATTAAAACCTTAATCTTAAATTACTTTGTCTATTAAAATTAATATTTCACATAGTAAAAATATTAATTATTATTTAAAGGCACGTAGTGAGACCAATTAAAATAATGTAAATTATAATACCAAAACTACTTTTTAAATTGATGCAAAAATTTTAGAAAAAAATATTTTTGAAAAAAAATATATACATAACGTTTAACAAAATAAATGGCTTGAATGAATAGAGTTAAATAAAAACGTTTTTCTTTGAAAATTCATCAACCACAATATTTGTGTTTATAACTAATTTAAAAATAATCAAGATTGTAGCAACCACAAAACTAGAAATCGACAAAAAACAGTATCGTTTAAATATAAGTATTTTTTTCTATCTGCACAATTGACGTACTTGTTCTGCACACAAGCACGAAACAAAAGACTTTTTTAGAAATTTTTTTAATACTCTAGTTTTTTTCATTGCCTTTATTAATATATTATTACTTCATGTGTTAAGATTTCATGTTCACTTTTTCCTAAATTCCAACCGCTTGTGCAAACTACACTAATTCAAAAATGAATTTATTCTTTCAGCAAACAAGAAGAAAGTATTTTTAAAATTTTCTTTGATATTAAGAATTTTTTTTTCTTCGTAAGAAGAGGCAATATAGCAATGTTTAGTTAATACTAATTACATCAAAAAGCTTCGGGAAAAAGCGAAAAAATATTTTTAAAACAGTGATTTTCCACTTAATCTTTTTAAAATCACTTGAAAATTTCTTACAGATTTTGTTTCTATCATTTAAATGCATGGTTGCATTCTCAGTAAATTACATGTTTATTTTGAAAATTTTCTTTTGAATAATTTAGCTGAATAAAATCTGAAATTATTTTAAATATTTTGAAAAACAGATAATTATAAATTTAAAAGTTTTATGAAAAATATTTTGAAGAATTCTTGCACAAAATATACCTTAATAATTTCCATTGGGGACAATTTTCTAATTTTTAATGAACAGTATATTAATGAAGTGTAAACCTTACCCAAATTAAATGATTTCTATCACGTCTTTACAATTTTATAATACTTTTATATTGTAACCTTTCTTCATAAATTAAAAATGCGTTAATATTTTCTTGCACACATGACTACCTTTTTGAAAGGAACATATAGTTTAAGTAACATAATTTATAAGGTTATTTAAGTTATGCTTACTTAGCGAATGAGCCTTATAGCGTTTTATTCTTAGATTCAAACATTTAAAAGTATTCGAACTACATGAAAGTATATTTAAATAATCTTGAATTATTTATTTTTTTATTTCAAAATATGTTTCTGTAGATCAGTTAAATGAAGAGATAGAAATTTTTAAATGCTTAGTAATTTAATGTTATCTCTAAGAATTCGGATTAAATAAAAATCAAGATAGACGTCTTATAATCATTTAAATATGTGTCTTTTAAGAATTTATGTCTCAATTTCGCTTGATTATGCTTGAATAAGCCTCTATAATTCGTCGAGACATTCAGCACTTATATTACGAATTCAGGGAATTATGTGAATATATTTCATCCGCATACACATTCATGCAATTCATATTTAATATATAAGCCATTTAATATATTTTTTAAGAAATGCCTATTTATTGTCTGGGAGTGGTTATGAAACTTATTGCTCCAAGTAAGAATGCGTTAAAATTAACCGTTTTATGCCAAAAAGGAGTCACGTAAAAAGATTAGAGAAATCGATATAGACGTCCAAATAGAATTAAATTTAAAGTTTATTCTATTCGGAAAAAAAAAACAATTATAGATAGATATAATTGTGTTTTTTCCAAATAGAACAAACTTTAAATAATAAAATTTACAAAGAATAAATGAAATATTATTTGAAGAATTTCATCTTCAGTGACTTTAAAACTAGATAATTAATTCAAAAAGTACAGGTTTTAATTTTTTTGCATTTTAATAAAAATACATCGGTAATGTAATCTTTCTTTCGAATTCATTTGGAAGATAACGGACTTAACGTCTAAATTTATTTTATAACTTTCGTATCAAATTGTGAAAAGATAGGAATATTGTTATTTTATATTGAATAATTATACATAAAAGTAAATCTCGTAACAAGCATTTTTTCAGGCTCATCGATATCTTTATTTTTTTTTCCCTTCTGCTATATATTTTCTGCTTGAATGTCATTCTAATTCTTAAACTTTGGCTACTGATGGGCAAACCCTGATATTAAGCAACCGCTAATCTAAAAGACTGAAGTAAAATGTGCAGCATTATTTATTAATAAAAATGACGGTCCTTCAAAGAATTAGAATTTGAACCCATGACTCCATTATATTCTACCTTTCAATTTGATTTTTTTGTTACAGCTATAAACAACAATTGTAAATGAATAATGTTTATATAACAAAATTACGGAATAAATTCCATTTATATTTGCAGACCATAATACTAAGCATACCATAAAATACTAAGAATGAATGTTTCTAATTTAAAATCTGTAAGTTTGAAAATTCGAAAATAAAAATTTATCTTACTTTCTGACACACACGGCAGCTTTTATTTTAAATAAACTTAATTCAGACTTCAAAAATCCCTATTAATTCTCCGCTAACTCTTAAAATTTCCAAAGCAACCTAATTTGGAAGTATTTCAGATGAAAATGTCAAGAGCTTTTAGTGTCAATTTAGGTTTTAAAAGTATCACTTTTTAGATATACATTTAAAAAATATTTTTAGGTATACATAAAAATTATAATATGCATCACTTACATTTTTTTTGTCTAAAAACGTTTCTCAGCATTTTCCTAGTATCTATTTCAAAATTATGAATGATGTTTGTACTCTATAGGTTTCATCAATCAATGATATCAAAGATCGAAATAACTTATTCATGAACCTTAAACCTATTGCACCCTATTGTGCTGCATTACAAAACATTTAGCACTAGAGAAGGTTCATCAAATTTAACAGATGTTTTTAAAAAATAAATTTTAATTTCATAATTCAATTTTCATCACATATTTTCAAAAGTTTCATGCAATTATCTTACGATTTGATGTGTGCATGCTAATTTGAATGCATGCTCGTGAAATTCTGTTCGAAGTGACACTTGTTCATTTTAAATAATTTTGAAAAGGCAATTAATACATAGTTCAAAAATACTTCAATAATTATATCTCTATTATTTATTTTAACACCAACTAAAATAATGTAGCTTCCTGAGTTTCAACTCAATATCATTGAAGAAGAAGAAGTCATTCCTACTCTTTATCAATCACAATTCACAATATAGTTTAAACACTTATTGCAAATCACAATGCAAATCCCAAAAAAAACACTATCAACTCCAGTAGTCATATTACGAAAATTTTGCTTTTATATGGCATCATCATGCATTTCTAGGAAAGTTTTTTTCTTTTATCATTTGGAGATTATATATATATATATATATATATATATATATATATATATATATATAACAGGTCAATTGAAAGGTCCCCGGCCTGACACATAGATGGCGCTACTAGAATTAAATCCATATGTTTTTTAGTTAGCCCTAACCCTCAAAAGATACTTTTATAAATTTGACAGCTGTCGGATCATTAGTTTGTGAATTATAGCATTTTGAGTGAAGCAACTTTTGTCATTGTGAAAAAAAATGGATAAAAAGGAATTTCGCGTGTTGATAAAATATTGCTTTTTGAAGGGAAAAAATACAGTTGAAGCAAAGACTTGGCTTGATGCCAAGTTTCCGGACACTGCTTCAGGAAAACCAACCATCAAGGATTGGTATGCTAAGTTTACACGTGGTGAAATGAGCACCGAAGACGGTGAACGCAGTGGACGGCCAAAAGAGGTTGTTACCGACGAAAACATTAAAAAAAATCCACAAAATGATTTTGAATGACCGTAAATTGAAATTGAATGAATTAGCAGACACTCTAAAGATATCAACTGAACGTGTACATCATATCATTCACGAATATTTGGTATGAGAAAGCTCTGTGCAAAGTGGGTGCCGCGGTAGCTCACTTTTGACCAAAAACAACGACGAGTTGATGATTCGGAGCAGTGTTTGAAGATGATCAAGCGTAATAAACCCGAGTTTTTGCGTCGATATGTGACAATGGATGAAACATGGCTCCATCATTTCACTCCGAAGTCCAATCGACAGTCATCCGAGTGGACTGCACACGATGAACCCGCTCCAAAGCGTGGGAAAACGCAACAGTGGGCTTGCAAGGTTATGGCGTTTGTATTTTGGGATTCGCATGGAATAATTTTCATTGACTACCTTGAAAAAGGAAGGACCATCAACAGCGACTATTACATAGCGTTATTGAACCGTTTGAAGGACGAAATCGCCGAAACACGGCCGCATTTGAAGAAAAAGTGCTGCTTCACCAAAACAATGCACCGTGTCACAAGTCAGTGAAAACGATCAAAATTCCATGAATTGGGCTTCGAATTGCTTCCTCATCCACCGTATTCTCCAGATCTGGCCCCCAGCGGCTATTTCCTTTTCTCCGACTACAAAAGAATGCTCGCTGGGAAGAAATTTTCGTCGAATGAAGAGGTGATCGCCGAAACTGAGGCCTATTTTGAAGCAAAGGACAAATCGTACTACGAAAATGGTATCGAAAAGTTGGAGGGTCGCTATAATCAGTGTATCACCCTTGAAGCGAATTATGTTGAATAAAAAAAACTAATTTGGCCAAAAATATGTTTTTTTTTTTACTTTGGTAGGCCGGGGACTTTTCAATTGACCTGTTATATATATATATATATATATATATATATATATATATATATATATATATATATATATATATAAGTTCTTGAGTTAAAAACAGATTGGAACTACAAGAAGATATTGTATTATGTTATACTGACAAAGTTTCAAGTAACTATGCATTTGCAGTACCCCCTCTATTCTCCAGTACGTTACCTCTCCAAGCTCATCAGTAATGAAGCGTTTTTATACCGGTTGACACGTAGTAGAAATTTATTTTATGCGTTCTTTTTTAACGGATTGAAGTAGAGTATTAATATAAAACATACATTTTTTTCTAGTTTTAATTTTTTAATGTGTTTGACACTTTATTTGCAGGGACTGTATTTTTATACAATAATACACAGCGTTTTCTGTTTAAATGCAGTATTAGTAGTGAATTTCCTGCAATTCGATGTTTTCGGTTGTATGGAAGTGTTCTGGTCTGACATCATTCTGATTATTAAGAAAGTACTATATATGTAAACTTGACTCTAATTGGATTATTAATAAATATCTAAAAATAAACATTGCTTATTTAGAGCATAATATTCGTCATAAAGAAATTAATAATTATTCGTTCACACAACTACGAGTATTTAAAAAGGAGGAATAACAATTAATTGTTTCGCTACCCTTTATTTACTTTTCTAGGAATTACACTATATGGAAAAAAATGATTTTATTATTTATACATATATATTGTTGTCCTTCTTATATTTTAAAAATAAAATTATTATTTTTTCTAGTTTACTTAAATTTAATTGAAACTAATGAAAATAAAACTGAAACATCATATTTAGACAAACAAGAAATTACAGGTAAAGAAATTAATGAGAAGTTTTATTAATTTTCATTTATAAAGGTAATTTTCTGCAATAATAACATACGTATTTCTATTAACAAATTTTAGCTTTAATTATACTATTCTTAATAATAACTTAGTATCAAATACTTTTTTAAATAAGAACAAACAAAGTAATTCTTACAATAGCTGTTTTAATCCAATTGCCCTGTAGGTTTTGTTTTAAAAAAACCATGTAAAATTTTTAATTTAGAGTAATTTTAAGTTGTGTGTTTACATGTCAAATTTAAAATTAGAATAAGTTAATGTAATTTTGTCTAGACATTTAGTACTTAATTTATATTTCAACCGATAGAGGATGATACTAGTTATTGATATATGAATGTGTTGAATGAAGTATTTATATGATGGGATTTTTGTTATTGAAATGGTTTTACTTACTTATTTATTTATTTTTGAATTTATGTAATTATAGGTTTTATTAGTATAATGGTATTCTTCATTTTCAGGCTGATTCGTGGCGTAATTGTTTAGAAGACAATTTTGTATAAATACTACGCAAGAAATGTGGTTGAAGTTGCAAATGTGAGATTTTATATCTTATTTTATGTTTCGTGGTTTTAAAATGCAATGCGTTGTTTTTAATTTAAGGGATTATCTTAAGTTTGCAAAAATATTTTTTTTAAATACTTTTGCATATATTCTTCTTATTTGAATTTATGAAGTTTTATGTCCAATTTTTGGAAACCTCATACTTCAATTTCAATTTTTTGTATTTTCTGGGTTTCGACATTTTGTTTTAAATAATTTGCTAAGTAGGAAAGTCGGACCCATAAGACTCAGTTTATCCACAAATTTCTGTCATCTAGAAGCAACATTTTAATTTACCTTTTTCCTTTTTTTATTTCACCGTCTTGTTTTTTTTTCCCCTCAAATTCCACTTAGTAAATTTTAGTATCATTTATGTTCTTAAGATCAGTGTAACACTCGAATATTTTTATATTAGTTTCCAGTTTTCCTTTTTAAGTAACGTTTAATTTCCATACCTTTCGTAATAAGGTTATTTATTATTAGCTTATATACATGTTTAATATGCTTTTTTCCTATACAGCATTAGTTATATATATATATATATATATATATATATATATATATATATATATATATATATATATATATATGTAGATCGGGGGTGATGAGATTATAATCTACGATGGTTTGCTCTTACTCAAAGGGCTGGTTTGTCTAGGGGAGTAATTCCATTACCAGATTCTATGAGGACTTCGTATCAATTAAATGATGATACTTGCAGTAGTTTTATTTAAGTTAATTTGGAGAGATGATGAATTAAAATATGTACAAAATACTATATTCAAATTAACCACTTCATTGCTGAAAAATAGATTTATTTAACCCTAAGTCTCATTTAACCCATATCGGCGATGGGCATTGGAAAGTGCTGTGGCGTTTGGAATTTACTTCCGACGCTGGTAATGCGAAGATGAGAAGCGGAAAGTGGAGAAAGGAGAGAGAGATCGAAATGTTGCTCAGTTTTGTTCTGAAATAGGTGGCGCTGCATGAGCTATCACATGACGCTGATTCATGGTGCCATCTGTCGAGCAACTGAGGAACTGGTTTTACAGTGCAATGGAAAATAAAATTAATTCTTTGTTAATTAGCAAGAAAATCCTATATATATATATATATATATATATATATATATATATATATATATATATAATATTTTTTATAACATTAGATTATTTTTAACTTTGATACAATATTGGTTATTTAAAAAAAATGGCTTAGTATGTGTTATAACTTCTTATCAATATCTAAACGAAATTAATTAGGCTTATAATAAGATATAGTGAACCCCGTCTTTTAGCCTAAGAATATTTGTGCTATATTCATGAATATTACTTTTAAATTCCATTTCTTTTTCTTTGAATGGCGATTCTACAATCTCTTTAAAGGATAAACTTGCATTTTTTCAAAAAAATATTCAGTGATTCTTTGCATTTCTTTTGAAAGAAAAATTAAGGGATTTTCCTAATCCTTTAAAATGTTAAAAAAATAGATTATTTTTGTTCTTTTGTGTAATCTTCCTATTCAGAAACATGATGGGCCCTTCAAGAATAATTTAAATATAATTCTACCTATTTCTGAAAGCAGTAATCGAAGGAAGTATCGTAATTGTTGTCTTTCAAACGTTTTTTCTTCGTAAAATAATTGTTACTTAGTATGTGTCATTATATCTTTTTCCCTTTCATTTTTCTAAAACCGAAATTCTAAAAGTATATTAGAAAAATCGTGCACATCAGGGAATATTGCTTCCAGTTAACTGGATTAATGCAAATAAAAAGGATAAAAAAAATTTCCTCGATGTGCATATTCGGTTTAAAACAGATTAGTAACGGAATCGGATACTAATTGGTGTAAATTTTCTCTCAGAACATACTACTAAAGAAAAACTTGATCACTAATAACAATTACTGAAAGAAAAATTTTACTGATTAATCCTAATTACTAATTAAATTTCCTCTAGGTATCTTTCAAAAAAGTTAAAGGTAAAAATGGAAGTATATACATTATTAGCTAAATAAACAATTTTGGAAATAAATCTCATTTTAAAAGTGTTCTTGGCTGCTAAATTATGCTCATTTGTATTACCTTTAATTGTCTTTATTATACAAGCGTACATTTAGTACCTCAGTTTGCTTAATTTATGAAATAAATAAAGAAATTTTTACTTACTCATAAAGAAAGTATTTACTTCAATGATTACATTTTAAACATGTCATTAAATTGTATGAGGTCTTTTTATACCATAGAATAAACATGGTAAAATTAATTCTTTGTATAGAAGTAGTTAAAATGCTCTTTAATTATTGCAATAGTAAAAGTGTGTTTTGTAATTTTTCTGTTTGTTGGAGGATATAAGTGAACATAATTTACTGTTGGGGTAGATATAAGAAAATGTAAACAAACATGATGTTTTATTACTGAGCAATAATAATATAGGAATCATTTATATTTTAGGAATAAAATTTGTTAAGAATATTATCTATAATTCAGATTAGTATATGGAATGAATCAATAGGTAATGAAATGTTTTCATTTTCGTACGATTATTAATGCCTTATTTTAAATATAAAATAATTACTACTGATTGTGTATTATTTTTATATCAATGGGGATGTTATATCAATGGTAAGGTTCTAGTTAAAAATAACTTTGTAAAACCAAAAAGTAATTCATATTTACATATTTATTTCTACATTTCATCCATTTTTAAGAATAAATTTCTATATTGATAATTTTTAAAATAAATCTTAATACTTGAAATAGGGAGATTCTTAAATGATATGAAACAGGAAATTCCATTAGGAATTCTTGCAATAAGCGTTTTTTATATACAACATATGGGTCTTTGTATTCAAAGTTGTAGTCTAAGTAGTTAGTGTAAATTTACGTATTTCAACTTTTTATTACATTTCATTTAGTTAAATGCAAAAAACATGTCGCAAAAAGATGCTTTTAGATTATTTTTTTTCATGCAAATATCCACCAAATCTATTTTAATGTAAATTTGCTAATATCCAGAATAATTTGAGATTTCATTATTAATTTCTAATTTGATTAACGAACATTTTGACAAACGAGGTGGTGGGTAAAATTCAAAAAAAGAAATCTAAAACGGGATAAATTTGCCATCTTACCTTTCTTATTTTAAGCCATTTGACTTCCTATTCAAGAAAAGTTTTTAAGATAAGGTCTATCTCATGAAATTCAGAAAAAAAAAATGCATTAAACTTTGAATTCATACATAACTGCATTTTTTTTCCAAATGGAAATCTTCATGTTAATATTCCTTTTAAATAATTCTGTTCAATATAGTTTTAATATAAATTGTTTGAAATTTTCAGAAATTTCAGCATTCTTCCATTCGAACATATATATACGATATATTCAAAAATCCCGCATTTTCTTTTATCAACTATATCCATATCATTTTAATGAAATATGAGTCTAATATTAAAAGAAAATACATTTAACCATTAATCTTATTGATGAATAGAAAGCATGTTCCAAATGCAGTTCATTGAATAATTGTTAATTAATGTTGCACTGAGAAGCAACATGAAGGCTATTGGCGACTGACCTCGTAATTTTTCGAAGTACTTTAAATTCTTCTTGTCTTTCTTCCAGTTAATATATGCGCATAGTCTAAAAATAAGTTGTAAGAATTATCATATAATAACATAATATAAATTCACATTTACCGCATTTCTCATTTTGTAAAAATAACATGGATGTAACGGATTAAGAAACATTCGCAAAGTGTTCTTCACTTCAAAAATAAAAAACATAATTCATCTTTTCTGTCAAATGCATGAAATGGAAAGCTAAAATCGAATTTCAAATCACCTTCACACATTGCCTGACGAGAACACTTTCAAGGAATTCTTCTATTTTTATCATTATGGTAACTGTCAGTGAAAAAATATTTCAAATGTCTCATTTGGATACATTATTGTGAATTGTAAAATATTATTATGGTATTAGACTAGAAAAATACAGTTCTTCATATGAATACAACATGAAGAAGAGCGAGTTAAAATCGCTCATTAAAAGTATTTAAGTATAGAAAACTTATACTTTTTAATCATCTAGATGTTTTTTTATGATTTATTATATATTGAGTATTTCTTAACTTTAAATCATTAAAAAAACTATCTTGTACATTTTGTACCTATTTTTCTTCAAAATAAATGGAAATTACAGTTTATAAAATCTACATAATACATATAACAACTTAGTAAAGTGTAGGAATTATTTTCATTTTACTCGGCAAAAGAATACACGATATATATTTGCAGATATAATTAAATTGATTTCAACAACATAAAGTGCAATCTAAATGATTATCTTATTCAAAAATTTTATTTAAACGTGCAGTATCAATGGAAGCCACATTTTTTTGGAGTTTGTAACTTTAGGCATGTTTCATGCTTCCATGTGAAACAAAAGTGTGCCTATAATAATGAATTTATAATATTAAATTTATTATTTATAAATACATTTATACATAATAACTGATTCTGTTACCACGTACTGTTATGTCTAACCATTCATCTTCAATTTTAATCACAATATTTCAAAGTAAGCTCAAGCACAGATGAATTAATTAAAATAGTCAGTTACATCCAAAATATCTTTATTTACTCCTCAAAAAAGGGAGAGTCTCTCCACAGTTATACCTTTCTTTTCCTCGATTGATAAGAAGTTTTATAATCTATCAAAGAATGATCTTAACATAATGAGTACAAATCTCATAATGAGTACATATCATAATGAGTATAATGAGTTAACATAATGAGTACATATCATAACATGAGTACAAATCTCAACAAATCTGCAACATACGTTAGAATACATCCGCGTACATCACACTAACATTATTCTTATTACCATAACCTTAATTATTTCAAATCAATTTTCTGTCGCTTTCATGTAACTTGATTACAACTATTGACTCCACTTCTGAAGTTTACTTAATTTACTTCACGTTCCACTTGATTAAAATGAAGCTGGAAAATTATATATAAAGTCAGACAGAAACATCAAATATTGGTTGAAGGGAAATAAATCACGAATAGCCAATGTTAAAAAAAGTTTTGCATGAAAATAGGACATTTATTATCTGCTACTATATGTAACTTAACAGACTTTTAGAATATTTCATTACTTAATAGTTTGGAATTAAATAATACCACAATAACTGTAATTTTTAAGACACGGAATAAAATTATATTCTAACCCCATTATATTTTACCCTAATCAATGCATCGTCATTATACATTTAACTTCGTGAATTTATCATTCAGGTCATTTTCTATTTCAGTCTCTGAAAAGGAAATTTTATCATATTAGATTTCATAGATATTGATTTAGCCTATAATGTAGTCATTAGAGCTCTATTGTAATTTAAGTAATTATTAGATGTAATATAGCTGTAATATTTATAATGTAAATATTAGAGCTATATGATTAATCTCAAATAAATAAGTTTTATATTTGAGCTTTACTTCAATATCCTTAATTGGGCATTTTTATTTGCTAAGAAAACTCAAACAGGCATATGGTGAACGATGTGATTATTTATTAACGTCGCACTGAGATTAATTTGATTTGAAGGTTATCTTATCACGATCACACTGAGCAGTTAAACGAGAGCTATTGGTAATGGAGCTCGTAGTTCCAAACCTCAGTCGAGTGTCAAAGACGATACCTGAACTGACACCTCCATCTCCACTACGACAACGCGAGAACTCGGAACCTCGAATAGAAAACCACGCAGGCTGTGAATCCGCGTTCTGCTAGGCTACAGTGGCCAGATTTGCGATGATGAGCCAATCGATAACAAAAGTAAATATCAATTAAATAATTATATAACGTATAAATAACTATTAAAGCTGACTTTACTTCGTTTAATTTTATAGATCCAGAGTTTTTAACTAAGCAGAATCAGAAAAGACGATTTTTTTAAATCTAAGTATAAACATTTTTTTCACTTGAATTATATAACAATTTGAAAGGTTAAAGTAAAGACAGCCTCATCTAGAATTGAGCAAAATAATGTAACAGTCCCACAGAAATTGGAATTAAATAATTCGCTAATCAAGATATTATACTAAATCCTAGTACTTTTAAGTTAAATTCGTATTCCATTAATAATCTGTTATTTATCCTTATACAGTAGTGCAAATCGCAACATCAATCTATGCTCGTGATTACGTCCGAGAACGCAGTTATATATGAGGGTTGTCCACAAAGTAAAAGTTTTAAGCTTCTGACACTCAAAAATATTTTTTTTTTCAACGAAGTTGATTGCATTGCGTTCAAAATCAAATTTTGGGAATAGATTGCATGCTCGTTTGTCTTCGTTGTTTGAAACCTCTTGTTGCAGTGCGTTGTTGAAATGAATGTTTTGATTTTGAATCCTACCAGCTGCAACCTGAGGATCTAATCCAGTTTATCCTCACGGAAGGAAACGAGTAGTTTCAGATTCCTTACGAATAAAAAACTATTTATAGGGAATATGTCATGAATCTTACTAAGGTGTATAAGAGACATGAGAATATAGCTTTCAAAAAAAATCAAAACTGTTACTTTGGCCCAGAAAATCCAGATCTGCCTATTGAAATTGTAATGAAATTCTTAATTAATTTCTGTCCATTTAAAGCCCAACAGGACTGAAAAATTATTTAAAAATTTGCGGAGGACGATACAGAATAGAAGAGAGGAATTTAAGAGAAGAGAATGTGTTTGTTGCAGGTGTTGTGTTTCTAGGTTTTTTAATAAATTGAGTGCTATTATTTTTTTGACAATCCTTCCATATATTAAAGTTCACTCTGTGTTTTTTCATATTTGATTAAACAAATTTTAAGTAATGACAATGGGATCATTGGTAAAAGCAAAAAAAAAAAAAAAAAATAGAACAGATATCAGATAACATACAAAATAAAATTATTATAAAAAGAATGAAACTCAAACAATGCGTTTCATGTATATTGAAAATATGAAATTTTAAATTTTATTTTCATTAGTTTTTTCTATTGAAAAGGCAAATAAAAACTGAGAAAATGGGTTTATTTAATATATTGAGTTGGTTAAAGCATTTCATTTTTAATGATAGTAATTATAATACGACTTTTAATCTTAAATATAAATAGTCATTATAGAAACAATATTAGTTTAAAGAAGAAGTGATTAATAGGCTCATGAGATGATTAAATGAATGAAATCGATAAGGAAGAAATAATAAATCTAAAATAAAGTGTGGTAATATTGATTAAAGACACTGAAAATAAATTACGATATATAAATGCATTTTTAAGTCTTCTAAGAATTAAAAACGATGGCATAAGAGGGCAAAATATTATTTATGAAAAAATGCAGTAAGGGGGATATACATATTGAATATTTCGTAAGACTACAATTGCAAAAAATTTGTGGATTATGCCATTTAAATTGAAAAATATCCTACATTCTTTTATGTATAACTTTTATGATGGTAAATGCTCAGAATACTAAATGATATCTATTCCTTTTTGAATTCTCCCATATTCAATTTTTATTCTTTTGCGTAATAGTTGAATATAATATATTTAATATATTGCTTTTTGAATATTGTTACTCTCTTAGAACTCCAGAATTCTCCATTATTTTTCTTATAACTAAAGTCGTAAAAAACTATTTAGTAAGGAAAGAATTTAATTGTTAAGAGACATTGATATATCGTATTTGAAAATTATTGAGATATATGATTAGAAAAGTAATTGCTTTGACAGATTATATGTTTCAATTAGGTAAATAATTTTCCAAAATAAAATCTAAATCTATATATATCTGACTGAAAATTAAAATTCTGTAATTCAGTAAGTATGGTTAGATGACTAGGATGACGGCTATATTGACGCATAATACAAAATCACGTGCAGACTTTGAGTGCTTGTTTGATTTAACATGGAGTAGTTCCCATTATTTTCCAAGAATGTATTTGACGAATTTCAGGATATCTCCAATCACAATACTTCAAATTTATCCACAGTGGCCGAAAATGAATATGGAAGTTATATGAAGATCATTGAAATATTTTTAAGTAAATAAAGACCTATTTTTAAGGTCTTTATTTATAAAATGTATAAAATTAATTTGATAGATTTTATGACATCATTAAGTTGTTTATCTTTAAATTTCTAGGACCATTTACTTGTTAAAATGAGAATTTATGTAAACTCTCTTTCATCAGAGAATATAAGATCTAACATAAAATTTCAAACATGTACATCATTCTTATATATTTATTTAAAGATTCTAGATGCGATTAAGTAATATTTAAGAGTTAGTTACAATATTGCTTTTAAAAATGTTAATTTACAACCATTGGAATGTTAGGACTATATTTTTTTTTTAAAAAAAATAAGTGTTGTGGAAATGATAATATTGAATCAATTAATTGTATGAATTGAATTACCGTTTCAATTTTTATTAATAAAATTTATTTCAGTTCAAAAATCTCATTCTTCTTTTCACACTTCGTGAAATGAAAAAAGCAGCAGGAATAGTTTAACATCACCAAAGTAACATTTATAAAAAACAAAACGTAGATAATAATTTGAGTAATTTCTTAAGAAAAAAAAGTACGAAAAGGTGATAATTAATCAAACGACTTTTTATCTTAAAGTCAATAATTTTAAAAGTTTTTATTTGCTTATTTAAGGCTAACACTTCTTTAATAATGGGGATTTTCAAGACATAACTGGAATGGAAAGGAAGCAGTAAAAAAACTTCCTTGCAAATAGGTATCACTCAAATTAGTTTATGTAGTTAAAAAAACAAAATATAAAATAGTAAATTTAGTTTTATTTAAACTAAAAAATTAAGCTTACAGTAGTTAAAATAAATTTTGCCTTTCCAATATCGATTTTATATCAGAATAAATAATTAAAAAGATGCAATTGCATGCAAAGAAAAGTAATTTAAGTAAAATCAATTTTTTTTCACACAAAACTATTTTTCTGAATCGAATTATATATACATTATTATTATTATAAGCAATATAATAACAGTTATTTTCCCAACTTATTTAGAAATTAATCCATATGGATCTTCCAATTAAGTAAATATTAAAATTATTCAATTAGTGAAAAATGAAGTTTTATGAAGGAAAAGTATTTAGCATGAATATAAATGAACCAAAAAGAACTATTATTAAAATAACGAATCATTTTCATTTAAAATCATCTTTATTTACTAGAGTAGAATTAAAAAGAAGACATTGTAAACATAAGTTTTATATACTTTAAATCGCCTTTTTATTCTGATTAAATTATAAACTACTGTTACTTACTTTGTTACAACTTTAAATATATTATTTTCAAATTTTTATCTTCAAATTTTTTGTTTAATAATCTTTTTTTTTTTGCGCTTACTATACTTTTTTGCTATTTATATTATTTTTTTTATTTGTTGTTCATTTCATTTAGTTTATTTTGAATTTTATAGATTCATTTTGTTATAGTTAAATTTGAATATTGTATTTTCATCCCATTTTCTATTTGCAATTTTGTATGCCTTTTTTCTGATTTAGTTTATACTTTATTTCTTATTGAAACACACTATAGATTTTAATTTTGCTGTAATTTTAATTTTTTGAAAAGAATTCCTAGGTTATTTGTGACTTAAAAAATTTTGCAGTTCAATTAAATATTAGTTTTAAATCATATATATATATATATATATATATATATATATATATATATACAAATATATATATACAAATATATATATATGTATTTATATATTCCTTTCCCGCAGTATTGAATTAATTATCTTAAGTATCCGACTCTAAAATATGCAAAAGAATAGGCACTTGCCGATCGGAAAATCTAACTCCCTTGAGTCTAGTAGTAAATGTGTTCCAAAAACAGATAACGCCATCACCTTGAAAGCAATGCACTAATTGCTTACCAGCAACCAAGTGTTTCTTATACAGATAATTATTGTTTTCCTCGATGAATACCCAGTTTTATGTTTTCTATTATGTCCCCTTAAGTGATCATTTATGCAAGGAAAAAGTTATCACCTTCTCGTATACTATTCTATTAAACAAATACATAAGCTAAAGTAGCGATAAATAGGAAAATTCCTTAAGAATATTGGATTATTACTTACTATTATATAGTCCAATAAGCATCTATTAGTTGAAAGCAAATGCATTGAAATGTTCTTTATTGCCTTAAAATTTGCATTACAAATTATATAAAATTCGCTATATTCATCACAATGTTGAAATTTTACATATTCAGTTGGTTTTAGACTAGTTATAATACTCATTAAAGAAGCTCCCCCTCCCCACAAAAAAAGAAAACTACCCTCCTGAATGACCGATTTTGTCATTAAAATACACAAATTATTTTTAAAAAAATCTGTGCTGTAATTTCGAGGATAATTATCAAAATGTTTTGCTGTAGGAAAGAGTACGTTATAAAAGAAAGTTGTTACCAATTGTGCTAAATGTGTTAACATTCTGCGGAACAAATGTAACAATAATTTAAAAGTTAACTTTGATATGACTGACGTTTGTTGCTTTTGCAACATTTGATTGGAGCAGTCGTGAATTGCTACCGTCTTTTTGAAAAGGGTTGCCCCGGTATGAGACCTGGATTGATTATTATATTCCGGAAACAATACAACAATTAAAATATTGGGTTACTTACGATATAAATCTGCTGTAAAGAAGGCGGAGTCGGTCGTTTGAATAAGACAACCTGTAGTATCCTCATTTTAGGATGTGAAAGGAGTCTTACAGGAAAAAAAATTAATCAATCAGTTCTACAGTCAGTTACCCCTTTCCCATTCCTAATACTTCATTACTCATTCCTTTCATGGGAACATTCAGAATTGAAGCAGCATTTTTATTTCTTATATTGCAAACGGAAAATAAGAAATACATTTTAACATAGTTTTGGGAAGGAAGAAAAGCATAATTTTCTTTTCTCTAATGCTAATATTTCAAGCAACATCTTAGTAGTTCATGTATTTTTCCAACAACAACAACAAAATCTCAAAAATTGAAAATGATAACTTAATTAATAATTATGTCAAAATTTTAGTAATACTAATGATTTTTTTATACTCAGAGTAATATTTCTTCTGTCGAATGTAAAAAATGCTAAACTTAAAATATAAATTATAGAGTTAAAGTCCGCATTGATGAAAAATATTCATCATTATTTAATTGTTAAACTCTAAATCGTTTAAAGAACAAAGCATGCTACTGTAAGAATGTGTTTACTAAGCTTTTTTCAAAATTAAAAGTTTTTAAAGAATGTAACTGTATAACACAAATATGTTTCCTTTTGTCAACTGATAATTTTTTTTTAAATAACTGTTGAATAGTTTAATAACTAATTTTTTAATCATATCAGTTGTGGAGAAAAATCATCTATATGGAGAATAAATTATTTACACTGCTGTGCAAAACTTAAGTACCAATATAAATTTTGAGCAGATAGCCATGAAATTGTAGAAATGAGGATATCAGTACAATGGAAACGCAATTCAGTAGAAAAGTGACGCGTACGCAAATGTTAGGAACAAAACGTCATAGGCGACGTAAGTGTAAGGAAAATGCGTGCTGTCGGCGCTTGCAGCTCATGATTATAATAAAAGTTAGAACGGAGTCAAAATGAAAGACATTCACTGCAAGTAGAAATGAGTTCATTCGCAAAATATGACTTGAAGAAATCACTAGGATGATTTCACACGTGGAAGAATGGTCGGAAAGCTGGAGGAGGGGCGTAGTTTGACCAGTGTAGCTGAAGAGTTCGGAATCAACAAAAGTGTCTTTTCACGAGCTTGGAAAGGATTCCAAACCATAGGTACAGCTATTAGAAAGGTTGGTGTTGGCGGCCCTTGGACATTTCATCAATGAAGCCGTGTTCTTTTTACGAATGAGAGTCGTTTCAGTGCCGCAAGCGATTCTCAACACCAGTTGATTTAGAGAGAGGTCGAGAAACGGTTTCATCCCAATAACATCACGAAAAGAGACCATTGCGGTGGTCCAGGAGTTATCGTCTGGGGAGGCATTATACTAAATGAGCGGACTGAGCTCCACGTTTTCGACAAATGTTTTGTAACCGGAAATCGCTATTATAAATAGGCAATCCTTCCCAATTTGCGTCTGTTCCGACATTCTATTGGACCAGACTACGTTTTTATGGATGACAATGCAAGGCCACATCGTATTACTAATGTTCAGCAGCTACTGAAAAGTGAAGATGTTACTCGAAGGGATTGGCCAGCGTTCTACCCTGATTTTAATCCTATAGAACATGTGTGGTACATGTGCTTTGGGGAGACGTTTTGCGGTGCAATTACATCCTCCGGGGAACAACCAACAAATAAAACAGATGTTGATGGAGAAATGGGTACTCTTACCTAAGGAACTGCTGGACAATCTGATGCTGAGTATAGAGAAATGGTGTGGAGCAATGGTGTGGAGTAAGGGAGGGCATATCCCATACTAAGGAACATCTTCTTGTTGTTCTTCCTCTTGGACAGACAATCACGTGTAACGATATTAAGAGTTCAAAAAAGCCTTTTTCTGTTTAATTCCATACTATATGAATTGTGTTCATTTTCCCGCAAATATGCTTTCATTGTTTAAGTACAAAATGCTGTTTCTCATTTATGAATTTCACAACTCTCGGATGATTTTTCGTGGAGTTATGTAGAAAAAAACACATGTTGCTTTAGTTTTACTCACCATTTTATATATTGCACCACATAATGTGCCACTTTATTTATTCGCTTGATAAGATATCAGTTGAAAGGACCTTTGTTTTTCTTGTTTACTATTAAATGACTTAAATTAGTTTACTATTAATGAATTGCTTAGTTGCCACCAGAAATCCTTCTTTTATGATAGTATTTCGGATTTTGTCCACTTCAAATTTTATATGAATTCCATTTCACTCACGAAAATGCTATTTTATTCTTTTTAGGTTACGTTTTATTATACATTTGTACAATTGTCCGGTTTCTGCAAATTATTACGATGGATCACATTTTTAGAGAAAGAACTCCACATATTATAGTTCTAAATTATGAACAAGTTACAAGTTATGTCTGTTACATTCCGTTTGGCTTACATTTATCTTAGGTCTCTACAAACAATTTTTTTTAACTTCATTTCATTTATTATTATTGCACTTATTAATAGGGACAATACATTTTTTAGCTTTTATTCATTTTTCCTCTTCCCTTTCTCTTGCAATATTTAATACATGTGAGTAGTATTAAGGATTTAAAAGTTTCAGAAGTAATATAAAATTTTTAATTGCAAATTTATTATAATTTGTTTCCATTATTCTTGATATATTTTTCTAAGAAAAACAAGATTTACATTACAGATTTCTAGCTTACTCTTTAGACTTCATTCTTTTCACCTTCCTCTTTTAAGTGTTCTGATATTTTCCAGTTTTTCCGCCTTTTGCTATTGATAATTTCTTCCTTCTTTTGTTACTGAGAACTTTTATATCATCCTAATATTCTTATTGGTTCAATCAACATTTTTCAAACTTTTTTAGAAATAATTGCCCTTTATGTGGTTTGTTTTTAGTGTACGAAGTATTTACATGCATGCAAAGCAAAAAAAGTCTTCGTTGAATTTGGATTAATTATATTACAGAATATAAGACGCAGACCATTTCCATACTTTTGCATCTTTTGCAAATATATAACCAAGCAAATATATTACCAATAATTTATTTGTAATATTTATTTCCTCTTTCAGTTTCATTATAATATAAAAAATATGTTTTTTCTTAAAATTCAAATTTGTATAGAAACAATTTCTTTCACAAGAATGATCACGGAATTATTTTAAAGTTTTCTATCTCGTTTGTGGTAAGACCATCCTTACAAGGAACTATATTGCTTCAAAATTTGAAAAATACACCAAATCAGTTGAATATAATGTGTATATATAAGAATCCTGGTGTCGCTCATCGAGCATTATTCGATACACAGAACCCCAAGAATACTAAATTAGTTTTTATATAATTGCAATGTGGGTCAATTAGACACAGTCAGGTAAAATTCTTCTTTCTTTTCTTTCTTCCCTTTTTTTTTTTGGTTAAAAAAAACAGTTATGTAAGTGAGAAAGTTTTAAATTAAACGCGTTTATTTATTTAAGAAACTCTTAAAAATGAGAAATCTTAATTAAATCCCATGGGAGTTATCACAAGAAATAAATTACGAAATGGGTCAATTAGTTTCATTCAGAGTAGAAAGACTACTAGTGCCAGTTAAACTCATATAACTTCAGAAGTACAATTAAGTTACTTAACTATATATAGACTCCTTTTTATGAGAATACAATTGATTTAAACGCATCAGTTACATTGGTTTTGTTTCACATGGATACAAACTTTTATATTGCCCAAAATGTTATTTTTAGTTGTGTATTCTTATAAAATGTATCTTGAAAAAGCTTTTTTTTCTGGCTCATTTCACAATGGTCATTAGAAAAAGTATTCCAACAAGAGTTTGTGTGAAGTTTCTAATAATAACTTCCTAGTTTGGTAATTAAATGCTCTTGTTTCAGTTTTTCGTGATCTATTTTTATAAGTATTCCTTTTTGCCTCAAGCATGATCATAATGTTTCTTCACGTAATAAACGAATGCTATAATATTTTCTGTTTTATTTTGTCCTATATATGGTTTTTAAATCGGGGTTTATTTTTACAAGCTACTCGTGCGTATAATGTGGATTCTAGTCTCAATGGCAATGACGTAGATGATTTCAACGAAAACTATGAGTGAAGCTATTTTTTCTTTATATATATATATATTATTGTACATATTTCTTTAGCCCCTCCCCCCAAGGAGATATTTTTTTATGTAGATCACTTTAGGTGTACCAGACAACTTTTCAATTTTTTATCATTTATTTCAGTTTTAATTACATTTAGCTTAAATATATTCAATTTAATAATTTATTGTTTGCTTTAATTTTAATTGCATGTAGCTGATATAATATTCAATTGATTTATTTATCGCTTGCTTTCCTTTTAATTACATTTGATTTAAATATATTCAATTTAATAATTTATTGTTTACTCCTATTTTATTATCGGAAAAGTTTCTTATTGTTCGTTTCTCTATATTTCTGCGTTTACTTTAATTCTTATATTTAATTGAGTAATTTAATAATAATTATAAAAAAAGTGCACTTTGGGTGGCTAAACCTGTTAATTGCAAAACTTTGCACAGAACATTATTTAATATTGAAAACTTTACCTTGTTTATCATAATATTATCAAGTCTTAAAATTTCCTTTCCTTATTTTAAAAATTTTTTAATACCTCAATTTATTTTATTTCATATCCACTTTGTATTTGTTTTGTATTTTGTTTTAAACTCCTTTGCTTTGTTTTTTCAATTATTGAGCATTCATAGTCATAGTGTAACTCTACTTATATAGCAGTTTCTTATTTTTTATAAAATATAAACATTTGATTAGTAATTTAAATTAAGTCAATATTTCTTTGAGTTACTCTTGCAAAGAAAAAGATACATTTGCAGAGATTTCATTGAATACTAAGGGAAACTTAAGCAATAACCTCCCAACCTTAGTGAGGGAGTTGACCAACATTCAGGCGACTCGGTCAGAACTTGACGATTTTGGCGACAAAACAAAGATTCTCAAAATTGCTAGATTCTTTGGGATATCACGATTTCGGCAAAAGTGATAGGCTTTTTCTGAATTTTCCCTATGACGCCACACATGGCTGGAACAGTTATAAATACGGAAATGTGCGTTATCTAGAGGGATCGGTTGGTAATGGATTGAAAGAAGCTTTCAGGATTGACCAAGCGAGAAGCGGCCTGAATCTAACAAAAAGTGACCTTTATTCGAGAATCTGTCGTAAGCTGTGGAAACCTGTACGAAGTATTACATTGGAGATTTATCCGTAGTGGGAAATAGTAAGCTGGTGAGCTGAACGATATTAAAAGTGCTGCGAATGATCTGTGCAAGAGCTGTATTTATTTCTGTTGCGTCTCCAATCTGTGCAAGAGCTGTATTTGTTTCTGTTGCTTCGATAATCTTTACAGGTGCTGTGTTGTTTTCTGATTGTGCTGTTAATTTGTCCAAATTCTGCTACCTATGTGTTACCCAGTTCTGAATATATACGAATAAAGCGTTATTTTCAATTAACCTTCCTTTTGAATTGATATCTCTCGTACGCCCACGAAAAAGATATTTTGTAATAAAATATTCCTTGTCACGGTATACCGGCTGTTCGATTAAAGCCTTGATTCTATGGAAATCAAAAAATAAGGCTTACCCTCACCGAAACACTTCATTCCGATTATTAAGTTTATTACATATTAAATATGATTGAACATCCTTTATCGCTATAAACTGAAGTACCGTTACGAAGCATTATATTTTTCATAAAATTACAATGCCTGCAAAAATCACCGTATGCTTTCCTATGGGGTAATCCTCAACGACGATTTATTAAAAAAATTTCGATTTAATGAATTATTTTAATTACTGAAAAGTTACACAGATCATTCTAAAATATTATGCTGAAATCATAAGTGAGTCCTAAATGAGTACTGTCTCACTTTTAAATATGCCACTTAAATCATGATTGGATGCCATCGAACTCTTACTTGTTACAAATTGCTGATATAATGATTTGAGATCTTCATTACACCTATTGAGTTTGAGAAACTCAGAAACAAAATAATTTAAAGTAGATGGCACGCAATGAGTTATTTCTATCACGAAATGTTTTAACCGGTTGATAACCGCACGATATCCATGATTCATTTATCATACGATATCAGGCGGTATTCATGTTTAAACCTATTAAGAAGAATGCTAAAAACAGTTCATTGAACTAGGAATAAATGACTAAATTCCAACAATAGTACTCATTTCATGAGACTTCGGAGATGCAGATTAGTAGTTAATCAACATATATATATATATTTAAAAGTGATTAATGACTAATCAATTAAAGAAAGAATATTTATGAGATTTAAAACGATTTAAGATTATGTATGACAAGGGAATATAACAAAAGAGATAGCAAACCTCAATATAATAATTAACAAATAAGGAATAGAAATAAATATTTCAAAGTAGTATCATAGATATTCACAGTAAAAATAAAAATCAATCATAATAATAATATTGTGATTTTTTCTTTTGATTAAAAAAGACAAGCTTTTCCAAAGTGTATATCACACAAAGTACTTATAGAGTAATAGATTGTACCATAACTAGATGAAATTTTATCAGTGTAAAATTAGTGAAATCATAATATTCGCGGAAAATTGTGATTTGTCAAACATTGGAATAAGTTTTAATAGTTTAAGTACAGAACAATTTAGGATAACAAGATAATGTCCAGAGGAATTAGAATGATATAAAGTTACCAACGGAATAATTATGTTGTTAAATTAATCTAAATATATTAAATTTCTATTCAATGTTATTTGAAAACTGCCCATTGTGATAACACGGGAAATGAATCATGATTTAAGTGTTCAATAAAATGCAATATGTTCTAAATTTAAACTCACATGCTTACAGAAATATATGGATAATATGCCAAATGTTCCTGTATTTATTTTCTTTTATAACTTGCAACAACTTAAAAACTTACTTATTTTTATTTAACAAATAATTTATTTATGTATGTTTTATGCATAGCCGATGGTTTTGATTCTGGACGAAATAAAAGTCTTAATTTCGTTTAAGATAATTGTATGCTTATTTTTAGGTATTATTTTATATCAATTACTTTTTTCTCAAGATAAAACATTATGTTTATAATAGATAGATTCGTTAGTTATTAGAAAATAAGCCTTATAATTTTTCGTCAGTGTTATAAAAGTTAGATTATGTAAATGCTATTATATAATTCAAAATAAAAAATATTTTTAATCAAACAAAATATGCAAAAATGTTGGAAAATTGCTTAAACTGTAAGCAGTCCTGAAAAATATTGAAAAATTTGTAGTTTGTTAAAATATTTCAAATTTACGAGGTCTTTTTTTTGGGGGGGGATGATATTTACAATAAATTTGGTAACTTTGATTCCTAGTTTAGGGATAATGATGATGCCTTAGCTGGTATCTTATTCTCCTAAATTCCAGAACATATTACATGGGGATTTATAGTAAAAGTTTCATTTTAAGTGCTGATGCTAGTTTCAAAAATTATATCTAAACAAATCCTTATGGCAAGTACATCCAACGAGAATTTCTTGATTTAAACATAAATAGTTTATTTATTGAATCATTTTATTGCTCTTATTACCATATTAACTCAATCATAAAGGTTAGAAGTTGTTAGATATCTGAAATGATGAAAATTGGCGAGATGATTTCGAAAATACTTCGACGCTTTCATATAATCTGTTCTACTAAAAAGGAATTATGGTGATAAAATATCTAGACTTGAAACAAATCTTAAATTGCCATTGATATATATGCTAATTTAAAAGTGCCTTTCATTAACTCTTAATTTAAAGCATGATTAAATGAAATAATTTTAGGCAATTTCATTGATGCCTCGGAGATTACACATTGTATTTTAGTAGAATGAGCAGATTTAATCTTCATATTTAAAATTTGAATTTCCAAATCGCATTCAAATGCACTCATTCTCTTATTGGATTATTATTGAAGCTTAACAATATAATATTCTTCCCTCGTCTTATTTTATATTATATTAAAAATATGTTTAAAATATCACTCCTCCTTTTTAATTCGGTTTTTCTGAGAGCAGTATAAGCACACTGAAAATCATTAAAATGAATAATGTAAAGTGAATTTTCTTAACCAGATTTGTGGCACGATTATGCAGCAAAAATATGGCACAATTATCTTCCCGATTTCATTTGAGAAATGCGAAAAAGACAGTTCAAAGCTTATAGTTTTTCTTATAAAATTCCTTTCTGTTATCTTAATTTCTTTTTCGAGAACATTTGTATAAAGGTTAATCCAAGATCTCCAAAATTATATCTTAACAGCGTTAAGACTATTGAATAATCTGCCAGTAGTTATCTTGTTACATAAACTTCTTTGATATCATAATCTTACATTTAAAAATTGCACATTTCTGAATAAATGACAACATATTTTGTTATACGAAATTGATATAAGATCTAATAAGGATTATTGTCGTTTTGAAGGTGTTTTGTGTATACATTTGAGATCCATGGTGACTCAAAAGATGCGTGGTATTTCTTAAATGTACATCAGTTACTGAAGTATTCAAAAAATTTTAATTGTAAAGGATGTGAAGTACTTTAATAACTTCATACTTTTATTAGAATTAAATTGCCATTACACTGTTTTGAAAAGAAGGGACAGTTACAATTACAATAACTTACGGACTGCAACTTCTATATATATTTTTAATGATAAAAGTTATTTTTATATATCCCTTTCAAATTTATTTTTAATTCAAATTGCACTGGCAGAATGACACTAGTAAAATTTTTAACGCCAAAAGTTCAACTTATTTTTATCGAAAAGCACCCGAGACAAAGTAAATATTTTCATGCAAATCACATGTCATTTATTATATTTCTATTTCATTAAAGTTAGAAAATTCTAGAGACATGCTGTATTATTTCATGATTAAAAATATAAAAACAGGTTAAATATGACAGGGTAAAAGTGACTTACTCATAAATCTTCTGTTTCTCTCACGTGAAAATTTGCAGAAACTTGCTTACAAACTTTTGTTGTGTGTTCTTGAAGGTATACTAATCCATATTCCTCACTGCACTGAAGAGATTAATGCGGCATATAACTGAGCAATTTCTCTTTAACGGGACATGGTACCCTGAAACTAGTTTTTTTTTTTTTAAATTCATGATTATAGAAACGCAGATTACTAAAAGTCTTTATCAGAATAAAACTGTAATTTTAAAAGCCAATCAACAACTTCGAAATTAATTTTTTTTTAACACTAATATTTTAATATTTGTATCTAATTTTTCCTTTGGTTTTTCACAGCTATATTTCACATTCAGTGCAAGAGGCAATACCTGACATTAGTCAACACACAATAATAACAATAGCTACTATACATATTTACACACACACACACACACACAATACGTTTTTTTTCCACACACACACACATACTACACATACAACATTAATATGCACACACACACACACACACACACACACATACATTGCCACATTATTATTAGCACATGATACATATATATATATATTTGCAAGGATTATCCAATAAATTTCTTAAATACTTATATACATCACAAATATATTAAACATCTTTGCGAATCGTGATCCAATTTCAAATCCACCACACAACAATAGGTCCACAAAGTCGGCTTGTTAGTGGTCTAGCCGTGAAGAATTTATTTATTTATTTACATTTACACAGCTTACATTTTTACTCACTCTCTGGACCGTTATACTCCTCTACCATACAACTTATTACCAACCAATTGTTTGCATCCTTTTACATTTTATTACCAATCAAATAAAGATTTAAATCTTTTTTCAATTTATATGGTAATGATGTGTTATATTTTTTTCATTTTGAGTATGTGATATACATCTTGAAGCTTAAAGAAAATTCCGTCTTACTACTCACATATTTGAATCTTCATTTCTTTGAATTTTGTAAGTAATTTTTATATTTTGATTTGTTGATAATTTTTAAAATTATAGATTTTATTTTTGTAAATTTTATCGTTGAAAATTTTTTGCATTTTTTAATCATTGAACTCTTTTGTAATTTGGATTTCCCAATTCAGCCTATCAGGAATTATAGATTTTATTTTTGTAGATTTTATCGTTGAATTTGTTTGCATCTTTTAATCATGAACTCTTTTGCAATTTGGATTTCCTGATTCAGCCTACCAAGTCGCAAAGGGGGAAGGTTGGTACCATTAAACTAGTTTAACCCCGCTTAATCAGTCCTCAGCCCGATATTGCTTTTTGACTTGCTGGGTTCCATATTTTCATTTTTTTTTTTTATTCTTTCAATTTTACATTTCTTTCTGGATTTTTGTCTTTTTAAACATTTTAAATTATTCTTTCATAAATTTTCAGTATATATATATATATATATATATATAGTTTTTTTTCATTATTTGTATGAATACGAATCATAGGATATATCTTTATTTCCTTTAGAGAATTATCATACATACTATGTAAATAACCAGAAAAAATTCGAAACTTTATATTGATAGTAAAAAGAGGCCTTAGTATTTTTAACATGATTATATAAGCGTCTTGAAAAATATAAAGATAAAGAAAAGAAGTTTAAAGCTTTGAATGTAGATGAAATGATTCGGCAGCTTGTTAAAGAAAATTTTAACAACTCGCTAAATTACGTAGCCAGAGATATGAAAGTTTGAACATTTATTTTAAAAAGCGTTGCAATTAAAATAAGGTTGTAAATTGTGTTCAAAAATTTAGTTTTTGTTAGGATTTTGATTCCCTTTTAATAACTATCAACAATCTATAAAAGACGAAATTTAAATAAAAACAGAATTGAAACCATCAATATAAAATACTCAAGAACTGAAACACGTAGGAATTATTTGTTAGAAGTATTCTGAATTTATCAAAATACATAGTTTATGATTTTCAAAAGAAGTACAACTAAATTAATTTTAAAATAAAAAAAATGATATTTTAAGTTAATGCGTTAAAATAAGTAGTGCAAATAAAATTAGTAAATATATATTTAAGATGATGGGATTGTATTCTAATTGTACGAGATGTTTATGTTTCCACACATATTTAACTGTTTTTTTTTAAATGATTAAACTTTCTACCTCTTAAATGTAACGAATATTATAAACTCAGTCTCATTCTCCTCACACATTTCGATACAAAATTTGTTTCAAGAACTTCAAGATTAACCACAAAATCTGAATTTACGTACAATAATAATCAATTCAGTAATCATATGATACTATTGATCAAGAAATGAATATTACATTTTCATATCAAGTACTTTTCGTTAGAAAACAAACAATATTTTTAGTTACTGTTCTAAAATAAATGATATCAAGAATGCTCATTTATTTTAGAGAATTGAGATAGTATTTTAATAACGCATTTCAATGATTTATAAATATTCCAATGCATTTAAAGTTTGTATAGCCTTATGCCGATTGCGTTAGTTTCTAGAAAAACAGATGGAAATGAAAAATATATTAGAAATTTGGTGGAATCTTAAATTTTTAGCTTTCAGTTTGACAATTTATGTCAGTTGTCTAGTAGCGTAAGCTCTCTTTAGTAAGACGTTCAACTCGAATTCGTTAAAATGACATTTTAGATAATTAGCATGGCGGATGAAATTGATTTTTGAAAATGTCTAACTTTACTGAGATCGTTGTAGACTACGTTATAGCTTAACGCAGAGAAGAATGCGAGTTATATAATTAATTCTAAACTGCAAACATGGCGTCTAAAATTAGATTCGCATTTCTGATAAATTAATTTGCGTGAGAAACATTTTTCTATTACCATCATCCGGCAGAAGAATAAGGCATTACCCTACATTTAATTATTACGGCATCCATTTTTTACAACCCATATCATTAATAAATGGTAATTAAAAATTAATACTATTTTGAATTTAGATGAATTTAAAACGCATTAAGTGGTAATATGAGTCACTAAATTATATGTGTTCTGAAACAAATATATCCAGAAACTCAATTTTTAATCTGACAATAAGTTATTCATAATAATAATGTAATAAATATAATTGAAAGACAAATAACTGTTGATTTCCTATTAACATAATAAACTGTTGTATTTCATATTATTAACCATTTCTTATTTAAACCTTTAATGTTAGATTATTCATTTATTGCCGTTTCCAGTTTCAAGGCTTAGATTTACTGAATACCTTTTAAAAACAATAAAGAAGTATCAAATGTCTTTAATATCGTTCTGATCACATAACCGTTTTTTATATTCATAAACATTTTTACCAGAATAATTTCAAGAATTTTTTGTTATAATTTATTGAGTAATTTTTGTATTTTCTATTTTGAACTGCATTTAATGTTCTTCCTTGCATAATATTTCCTCGATGTTTTCAAGGGAATCATAATTTTAAGCACATCGTTTTCTTACCAAGAATATCCAAAAATATTTCTGATTCTTTTCATATAGTATCAACCAGAGAGAGAGAATCATTTATCTCAATCCAGTTTTGTGATACTTTTTTTTTGCCCAAGTATCGAAAGACCTTTTATAATAGTATTTATTTCCAATATATTTGATCTTTATAAAAATATCTATAATTCGTTCATTAAAAATTTTTGAAGGAAATATTGCGTATCAATTTCTGCGATCAAATGCAATCTTATCATAGATATTCAGTTTCTTTTAAGTTGTTGAAATAAAATTTCAGTCGAAGATTCACATAGCAATAAGATGTTGATTATAACTGCAATTGAGCTAACAGGAGCGTAACAGATATTTTATAATGATACAGGTAACCTCAGCATTATACGGTTCTTGTGTTCTTGAAAGATTTAGGTGTTATTTCAATCACGTCATGTATGACAAATAAATAAGTCGAAACGGAAAGTTGGTTACAAAAATTAGAGAAATACTTTATTGTATTTTTATAATTAGAAAAATTTATTTATTGAGACATCTTCATTCAATACTACTGACACGTGGTTCCCTACGAGCATGGAATGGTGAATTTTAATATGGGATGATACTTTTAGGAATTTTCAAATGAAAGAGATCCAAAATGAGTCATTACATACCTAATGCTCTGGAATGTGCATTGCATTTTCAAAAGAAAGAGCACTTTCTCTCTCTTTACGGTTACTGCCATTCCTCTCGGCTTCTCGTTTAAATGAAAAGTTTGCCAAAAGATTTGCTGACAAATTCCACCTCACTCGACAGAGACACAAACACACTCGTAACCACCTCATTAAGTAATGGCAGAATCTAACTTCAGCGATGAAGCACCACTCGTTTACCTTTTAGTATGGAAAATTGAACATATCTTAAATCCTGTTTGTTCTATGAATTAAACAAATACACCAGATGAGAGTCTTTTCAATTTCATCATTTTTTGTTGTTGTTCTAATTCTATATATTAAACTCTTAACTATGATCGGAGCCTCTTCTCGTCTCTATAGGATCATTTGGCCTCGTTAATTAATTATAAATGCAGTAAATTTCTGATTTAATGGTTTTAAGTTAATCATAGAAGTCTCCATAACACTGTTACAAATTAATTAGTAATGAATAACATTTTCTTCGTCTCCATTACTAAGCTCTAGTATACAATGGTATTTTTGACAAGATACCCATATCCTTTGAAATTCTTTAGCATTATCTTGAGTGTTGTACTTTATACCTGACAATAATCCTGTTAATTTAGATTGATAGATTTTTATAGACGAAATATTTTTATAATTATTATATGGTTATTAGCACTATGGGGAGAATTTATTGAGTTTTATAAATTTTATCAAGGAATACTTTTATTTAGGAAAAGTCACTCCAAATGCTCATTTCAGTCTAGGTATTTTTAAAGTTTATTTTTAATTATAAGATAATTATTAAAAAACTTAAAATTTTGAAACACAAACACGTAACATAAAATTTTAAAGATAAATTTATTATTCCACTATCAAAATGTGTTTAAAATTGTAATTATTTTTTTTCAAATTCTGCAGGCAAATCTAAAACGAGATAATGGTCAAATGAAAAATTTCGGATAAGACACTTAAAATCGCATACAATTTCGAGTTGTATGGTGATTTCCCTAATTTCGAATTTTTGCATGAGGATTTATTTAATTCTCAAACCGTGTTATACGTCTATTAGGGATTCTAAATATTGAACCGTGTTAAAGTGAAACATAGAAAAAGTATAAGTGCAGTGTATACGGGTTAGTTGTATTTGATATTATACTTAATCAATAAAATATTATACTTGATATTATACTGATTAGTATATCAATTATAATATCAAATATTATAATTGAATTATACTAGATATTATACTTGACCATTGCTTAAAACGTAAATTCCTTTTTTTAAAAAAAAAGGGAAAGGAGAAAACTTTAGCTAAAAAGTTAATAAAATTAATGAAAATTATGTAAATTTTAAGAATTAATAAATATTTTATCATTATTATTAATTCAATTTGATCGTATTATAGAAAAATTTTAATCATTGATTTATGTTTTGCTTCGTTTTCATTCTTAATATTTGCAAATGTTTTTATTTGTTTTCCTTCCGTTACGAAAAGAATTTGCAATAAGATATCGGAACATCAAGAAGCAATATATTTGATTAAATCTATATGTAACTGCACTTAATGGTTTTAAAGATATTATAGGTACTAACACTGACGTTCACTAAATAATAGTGCAGTGAATTATTTAGAATTATATAATTAACAAATAATTTTGAAACATCTCTCAAAATGTTATAGCTGAACGCATAAACTTATCTTTTTTTTCTTCTTTTAAGGCCTCCTTTGCTAATGTGTATCTTCAAATACGTTTATAAGATGACCACCAGGAATACGGGTTCTAGAATAAACTTCAATCTAGATTCCATGCCAACTAGTAACCATGGAATCCAAATTCCAAGGATTAGTAATAAAAATGAAAAAAGGCATAAAATTATTCACTATAAATAAGAGATGTTTTAAATTAATCATTTTAAAACCCAAATCTTAAATGTAAAATGCCTTTCATTTAAACAACTTTTAAATAAAAATTATATCCCTGCTTTAATTGATGTAAACAACATTAAAATTAATTTAACAGTGAAATAATAGCTGATTTTTATGTGATTCCTCAAAATAAAATTTTAACAAATCACTTTTGATATGATCAATTAAATTGTCCAAAGTAATAGAAATTTTTTTGGATTCAGAAATAATAAATTTCAAAATTTAAATCTTCTGATTCATCCCTATTTTGACGTTTTCAGGGTTCAAGTGATGAATGCGCAATTTACTAGAATTCATGATCAATTTAAATAAGGTTTGACACCGTTCACATAGTATGTGAAAAGTATCACTAAAATTAAATTAATATAACTTGATAAACACTTGCTTAGTTTCATTTTAAGAGAGCCTTTCAGCAGCTTTCCCCCTGACTTCATTATATTTAAAAATACCAACTTTAAGGAACAATTTTAAAAACTGGCTGGTCGAACAATCTACTATATTTTTGTGTATTTATTACATGACTGTTATTTTTTTTTAATAAGAACATTGCTTTTTTTAATTTTTTGTCCACATTGTTTTCTTAAAACTTAGTATGGGGTAACATATGGAAAGTTTTAAAACTATCGAAATAAGTTTGTATTTTAATCCGTGATTTTTTTTGAATAACTTTTTAAACAAAATATCTCATGAAAATAATAACAATGCTATAAATGTAAAAAAAAAGTTGTGACTGTACGAACAGTTAATTCCTTAAAAATATTCTTTATAAATTTGATCATTTTTAACTCTACAGTGATAAGGAAAATGCTGCTTAAAATGTCCTCCTTGAATCTTTCCCTTGTTTTCCTATCCACTTTAGGCCTGTGATTGCTTCTGCACATATTCCAGGAATATCCTTAGTGCTGCGTCACTTTGAGCATCTGAAATCTAATGAAAATATTATATAATTCCTTTAAAATATTAAATTAATTTTTATTAACACGAAGACGTCTGAAGAAATGAGATTAAACACATGTTAGATGACGTTATTATTTAATATTATTATCAGTCAGCAATTTCTAAGAAAGCATGACAAAGAGTATTTTCATCAAGCAGAAGTATCTTGATCCATTTGTCAAGCTGTTTTCTTAGATACCTTATAGAAAGTACCTTAAATAGCACTTGCAATGCTCATTCATTCAAGACGGAACATATACTAGGTAGATATCCAACTCACGTAATAAGAAAAATTAATAATTAAGATAAATTTTCATTTTTATATCTCGTGACGATGTATGATAGGAGATGGGAGAAATACGAGTTCTGGTGAAAATGTTTCCAATTTTCAAAGTATATTAGACCCAAGTTCATGTTTACAAAACCTGAGTTACCGTATCCTATGACGACACTATTTTAATGCTTTGGATTTGAATTCATACCATTCTTTAATTGAATTGAAATGAAAAGATGAACCTTTTACCACTCTCTTGACAAAATTAACGAGACAAGTTTCAAGTTCATCCTTTTCATTTGAAAATCTCCTGTCATAGTGCTTTGTACGTGAAACGTTCAACTACCCTCTAATTTTATGCATGGTTAGTTATCGGTTAGAATGAAGAACTTCTTGAATTTCCAAAATGTTTTATTCCGTCATCAATGTAGATGGATAGCGATACGATACTCATCTTTGATACTCACAAATTTAGGAAATCACTCAAGCCATTTAAACAATATCTTACGTGATTACATACTCGTCTTATTTTGAAGCATTTAATGGATGTCTATTAGAGTTTTGCCGAGTTTAAAATATCTTTTCATATTGATTAGTTACCCATTTGCACTGGATTTACGATAAAATAAAATTTTGCATCTACTTGTATACGTATTGTACTGGATAAGTTAATTGAATTCATTATAAATTAGTTGTGATGGAAAAAATAACATTGCAGTTTTATGGATGATAGATCAATAATGTGAAATTCAATATGCTTATTGCTTTAATTACATCCCCGCACTCTTTTATCATTTTCTAGACATTATATTTGTTTTAAAACACTTAAATAAAATAAATAAATAAATATTTTGTCTCATCGGGTGTAGTATTAGAATTTATAATAATGTAGTTAAATTGAAACGTGAGCGATACCTGTAATAAAGCTCAAATTGAAAAAAAAAACAGTCCCTTCAAAGAATTGTCAAACAGAAAATTGTTGAGATACAGCTCTTCTTCAATTGAATAATTACTTTTAAGTGTATATAAAGTTAAGGAAGAGTTAAACGTTATTCGATGGTTACCTTGTGCCCTTTTGTTTTTCATTTTCAAAACATAATTGAGAAACAATTGGGTACAGAGCAAATCTACGAAATCTTAGTAAAGAAAGAAAAAAAGTATACTTCCAAACAGATCTTTTAAGAAATAATTTCATTATATTGATGACATGTAATTTTAATGAGGTTGAGTTTATTTATAAGAACTTCCACTATTCTAAAATTCTGTTGATGTTTTTCATTGCAAAGAATTCTGAAATGCTTAACCAGTAGAAAAATAATCAATCATTTGATTTTGACATCATTTAATTTATTTAAATTGTTCTCCTTCATAATTATTTCTTCCTACTTTAACATTACTAGCAATCACAAGTAAATATTTTAAATATCAAAAGTGGCAGCAGCGGCCTAGTATTATGGTCTCAGACTCGGGATAAACTCTGTTTTCAACGTGTCTGGGGTTCGAGCCCTGGTGCCATTAAATACTCACTGTGTAGACGGGCTGATACACATTAAATCTGGCCCGGTTCAGGAGTTCTCCAGTTAGTGTGGTGAGGAAATTTTAAGAGGAAGATGCCATCTTAGGTGTCATCCTCGTCACTTGATCGAGGTTTAAAAATACTAAGTCCACCACAAATAGCCTTCATGTTGCTTCTAAGTTCGATGTTAATTAACAATAACAATCACATAGATTATTAAAAAAAAATATTTGATTAAAATGCTCATACATTTTTTAAACTTTAAGAAAAACAGCTGACGTAAAAGAAGTCACATAGATATGTATATATATATATATATATGTGCGTGCGTGCGTGTGTGTGTGTAATGATGTTACACAATTTTTTTTTAATTTTCCTATTCTCTAACTCAAAAGTAAAGCATTCATTCCTATTTCCTAATCATATTCCTAATTATCATTTTATTTATTAGACCAAGCACACATAAAATCTGTTGAATCTGTTCTCTCATAGTTGTATATCTGTCAAAAATAATCCCTATTAACCGATAGGCGTTGGGGAAATTCCTTGGAATCCCTTCAACTATTACCACACACACACTCACACACACACACACACACACACATATATATATATATATATATACACATACATATGGAAAGTGTACTTCGACAGTTGTTCTTGCATGGAAGAATATAAACATTATTTTAAAATTTTAATTCAGAATTAATTATTATTTAATTCAATAAAAGAAAATAGTTTAAAGTTTTAAGCTTTGAAATTCATATAATTCATTTATTCAGTTATAAAATAAATTACACTTCTGTCAGAAATAAGCTTGTTATAGATTAAAAATAATTATTTTCACTAGACATCAATTCACTTTTCATGATATATACATGATTAAACCTCAAATAAATAATATTCCAGTTTATTCGAAATTTATTGTTTACCATGTTACAATCCCAACTTCTGTGTTAAAAGGTTTTATGAAAACTATGAGAAAGTCATAATTCAAATTAAATTAAATATGCCAATTATATGACACATTAAGATAAAGTAAAAGATAAGAGAGCTTGTAAACGTTAATTTTATATCCTTACTTTTCAGATAATTTATAAAATATAAAACGACCATTAGAAAAAATCTGAAATTGATACTATATCGGTTGTTCATATGATCTTTATTACACTTTCTCGCTGACTTAGAACTTATATTTATCGTTAGAAAATTATTATAATACACAAGGTTGTTTTGAATTAAACTTTTATCATGCGTTCATATATCTTTATCAATCTATTTAATAGTATTATAGATTGAAAGTGTTTAATGTTATATGTGATATAATGGGCTTTTAGGGAGCTTTTAAAATCATAATCAACTGGAACACAAATAAACATAAATCACAATTATCAATAGTTTAAATTGTGGTGAAAAGATTTATATATATTTGAGGTATAAAATTGCTCACTTTATTGAAACCGAAAATTATTTAAAGATACTGGTCATTATTGAAATAATTTACTCTCTGTTTATATTCTTAATAAAAAAACACTTTATTTGGGATGGATGATGTAGCACTTTTAATGACGCATTTAAACTACATTTTTATATGCAAAAATAATTATTTTACAACAAATCTGAATAATGTTTCGATTCTTACGGATGTAATTCTTAAAATGTCCTTTTGATACATTAAGAATGTATTAAATCCCTTTATTATGGACTCTTAAAAATATTTCAACTATAAAATTGTCACAAATGTAACATGTAACAAACTGGGATTTGAATCTTTAATATATATTAAATTCGTTTAAGATATGTATAATACTTAGTATCTTCTTAGAATAGAAATGATCTAGGGTGAATTATAAATGAAGAATATCATATTATTTTTTATGACAATGTCCTTTCTTCTGACATAACAGTCAACTAAATATTTTTTTAACTAATTTATTATTTAAGATATAAAATAAGGTTCAGTGTACTGATCCTTTGTACATAATATATGACCACCTTCAAAAATTTCGTTACCTGTATCTTTTCTTATACACAATTTATTACCTGAGATTTAAGCTAAGAAAAATGATTTTTAAAGCATATTTTTTTCAACAAAATCAATATTTTTTGAATATCGCCTTTCTTAGATAGTTAACAGTTAATCGTGTGATTTTATTTTACTCATTTTAAGCTAACAAATAAAGAAAATAAAAGTTAATATTCTTATTTTCTTTAGGATATCATAATTAACTTTAAATTAAACTTATGGGAGAAAAACGAAATATAAATTATAACAGTTAGTCCAATACTCAATTTTTTCACATTTGATGTTATTGAAAATTATTTTCTGTGTTCCCAAAATTAATTCCAGAACTTTAATCAATAGATGCCACAGATTTATTTAGAAAATTAAAACATATCTTTAATTTCTGACAACATAAAGAATACATAATTAACTAAGAGTAGTTGTAGTTACTCAAAGATATATAAGTATATAAAATGCTTCAAAAGCATAAAGTATTCTTATGAAGGGTAAATTTAAGAGATGACATATTTTACCAGTTCACATATGGTGTTCATTTTTAAGATAGTAATTAATTCAACTTTAATCAGTCATTAATTAATAAAATCATTTTATTTTTCAAAAAATGCATTACTTAATGTAAAATTAGGTGTATTACACCCAAATCATATTGTAAGCACTTTAAAATAATTGATAGTTTTACACCCAAATCATATTGTAATCACTTTAAAATAATTGATAGTTTTACATAGATTTTATAATAAATACATTTCAGATGTATTAGAAAATATGAATATATTTTCTTCAGTTAAAAAATGAGCGTTTTAGTGCCCTTTGGACTTTGAAAGAAACGTGTATTGAAATGATTATTTTAAATAGTTGTAAAGTTTGCAACTGTAAGAGAGAAAAAGAATTTAATAGTAAAATAGTGAAGAAGTTGTCAAAAATTTGTAAATATTCAATAGTTGTAAAAGTGGTTTATTGAAGCTAAATTGCATATAATACAGTAATATTATTCATAAAGATAGAAATATATTTTTAGCAGTAGTAAAATTAGAACTACATTCATGTGCCGAAAAACAAGCAGCATCAGAAAAATTTTAAAATTCAGAAATAATTTTATGGGGAAAAAAATATTTGTTATAACAAGGTATTGGTATGTTCTTATATGTAATTTATAAGAACATTTATTTCCCAGCTCTGAGTTCGGTATAGATATTATCATATGGTTCAATGATTTGGTCACGTCTAGACCCCGTAAATATTAGAACGTGCCAGAAATAATTTCTTTGCTCACCTTTATGAAAACGTTTCTTTGAAGTCACAAACGAAAGAAATAGCATAAATATCTGGACAAGAAATAATAGTATTAGGCTTTGTATGAATTTACTAAATTTTAAGATACAATTATAAATACATATATTAAACTAGCTTGAAACTTAATTTTTTTCACTCGTACTCATTATTATATACCCTAACTTAAGTTTTATATTAAGCTCATTGCGTAAAATGTGTGTATATCTATTGTATAAATGGAGAGCACTATAACTCAGTTTTTGCTGTCACGAACTTTGCGTTTGATGATGTTCAATTTTATTTACAGGCTCAAGTAATTTGGTAGGCAAATGGAATTTCACACCATAACTACATATAGTGGAATTTCAACTTATAGACTTAGAGCCTCGACAAATTCACGTGCATCAAAGTGGGGTCTTTAAATAGCGTCAGGACTTGAACCCTTGACTCAAATGAATAAATACTGACCATGAGCTCATGACTGTAGCTACTGCAGCTGCAAAATAAGAAGAAAGAAATTATATTAAGCATTTAAGTACGTTCAAAGATCAGAATTAAAAATTTGGCTATTATACTGTTTTGTTCTGATCAATAATCTTGGTAGGTGCTAGGAGATGTTTACTGCATGTAAAATGAAAAGGCCTATAAGTCCTGGGGAAGAAGTTAGGAAAATGTACAACAGGGTTGTCTTGTGTTTTTATCTTAAATTAATATTTTCATATTCTATATGACATTATTTGATCTAAGAGCCCCCGCTTGTGAATGAATCATGATTTATGTAATTCAGCATTGCGAAATTAAAGTGTAGTGAATAAAAGTGATCAGAATGAAAATATTTGCGGGTAGAGAAGTGTTTGAAGTTTATGTGGATGGGGAATTGGATTCATTCCTGACTCGGACCGACTTTGTAATTATTAAGATAAGTAGTATTTTCTGATAATCTTTAGTTGGAACGCGCGAATTTTGCTACTCACTATTTGCAATATCAATATTAATTTTTAATTATTTTTAAAAACAATAAATGTAGTTTAAATATTTGTTTGTGTGGATCGTTAAATGCCTAATTCACTTTGCGAAGTCTCAGTGTCACAAGTTAAATATACCGACTGGGTTACTGTCCTCGTTACCTGACAATGATTTTGAATCAAATAGTCTTTAATCTGAAGGTTTCATATTTTGCTAAGAAATGCTTGTTCACATAAACCTAAAGTTTATTATGAAATATTTCGTTTGTTTGAAACAGGAACACACACACACACACACACACACACACACACATATATATATATATATGTGAATGACGTTTTTTCTATTTCACTTTAAAAATCTGTTGCTTTCAGTTTTTAAAGAAGTTATTACTTCCTAGCATAAATTTTGAAAAAATTAGTAATAAAATTTTTTAAATTTAAACTTTTTAGAATAAATCAAAAAAAAAAAAATCTTTGTCCTATGCCCCTAACACTTATAACCATATTCACTGGAGGCATACAACAAGAGATTAATTTTAATTATGAAGAACAACAAATCTTCGTAGCTGATCGAAATAAAACCAAAATCTTTTAATGCATTCTTATTTATTTAAGGGGACTTAGTACCTTACGAAATCAAAAGTAGAACATTTTGACAAACTTTTTTCAATTCTTCATAAAACAACAAGTTTTGCTCATTTCAGTATGAAACTTTGCCAGTTTGTGTAATAAAGTACGTAGTTTAAAATATTGGGTCAAGTTTTGCTATTAAATTAATATATTTTCTTTTACAACACGAAATATGCGTACAAAAATTTGAAAAATAAATTAGCTTACCTTACGTTACCCACAAGATAACTTTTGAAAGATGTACAGTAGAACCATAATTCTTATACCAAATTAAAGCTAAATAATGACCTTACTCTGTAAACCTCAAATTTTAAATTTGCCTTACATTAAAAAAAATTGAAAAATTATAAAAGTTATCAAATTTGTATTTAGTAACTTTTTTTTCATGTATCATGTTATAAAATAAAATCTAATCATCCTATTAACAAAATTGAGGTTCACAGAATAAAAATTTACAAGTACAACACTCATGTAAAATTTCAAAGCTCTGCATGCAAAAGATTTTTTTAATCCTGTGGGAAAGTGTGAAAATAGCTAACTGAGAAAAAGAAGTTTGTTTACACTGCATTACATAGAACAAGCCACTTTAGACATTTACATTTTTTGTTGCACAGGGCGTAATAATTGTCGGATTTTGACGCGGTTTGTTTTAAACTGCTCCTAACATTCAGTACTATTTTTTAAAATCAAATTTGAAAAATCGAACTTTTGAAGGTGCAAAGGTACTAAGTCCCCTTAAGTTTCTTGAATGGTAAATTCAAAATTTTTTCAATGTTTGTAAATTATTCCTACATAGTGAATGCAATTTTCTTGCAACAAACGCTCTTTTTGTAGATTTTGTGAAATTCTAGCAAAATAGAAAAAAAGTAAGTAGGATGAATTAGTAATATCAGCTAAGAAATTTAAAAAAAAACGAATTTGGTAAAATAGATTGCTTCTGGAGCTATAATCTATATATTTTCTTTATCATAATTTAATTTTAAAAACATACGTGATAAACGTTTGAAACGAATATTGTAAATGTTTCGAAGATGTTTAGAATTCAAGGAAACTTTTTTACGCACTTAAGAGTATATGATAGAACTTTATTAGTTCAAGTTTCCTAAATGTAAAATAATATTTTTCAATGTTATTAATTAGATTATACACATTAAATTATACATTAACTAATAATTTTCGTTCCTATTCCTGACGTGAGCCAAATATTAATATTAATATTAAAGTTTCATTTGTAAGCACAGATTTACTTCTCAATTCTGAACTACCTAAAAATATGCAAAAGGAAAATGGAATAAAAACGAGGCTTTTAAATAATTTCAATCGATTAAATGTTTTTGTGAATGAAATACGTCTTGTATAAACTCAATGGCCTTCATGTGTGACCTTTCGAGTATATATATTCCTTATATACTTTTCAATAAAAAATAGTAGTCATCATAAATTTGTGAACATTTTATTTCTTTGAACATTTGAAATATCTTAATCTTATTTCTAGTATTTTGAGGCTTGAAGTATGAAAAGAATTATATATAATATAATATTATATATATATATATATATATATATATATATATATATATATATATATAAAGTAATAAAGCAAAATGTATTAAAATGAAAAATAATTTTAAAGGATTAAGTAAATTTATCAGAAATAAAAAGCTATTAGAAACATTAGTGTAAAACCAAAACAATATAAATATATATTTCAAATCATAAAAAAGAAAATATTCAGTAACAAAAAAAAAAAAAGACGTTAGAAATATTATTAGGAGGAGGGGAAACCTACAAAAATAGACATTTAAAGCGTGAGAAATTGAACTAAGTTAAACAAAGGGAAAAAAAAAAACGAAAATTGGAAAAGATTGGATATAAGGCAATTACGAGTAAATGCTTTTGCAAGCTACAGAATATAATGCTGGTTCTTCCAAAATTATGTATCCAACTGTATTCCATAAAATATGGGTAAAACTCAAAAATAAAATGGATAATGAAATTAAACAAATATCAAAAAAATAAAGACATAATACCAGGAAAGTATAAGAATAAAGCATAACATAAACAATATTAAACAATATTATTTCAAATCACTAAAAGGGAATGGATTTAAAAAGATAGAATAATTGAATCAAAATCTTATTTTAAAAACTCGTAACATATGCTAATTTAGAAATATTTTAGTCCTAGGGAAGGAAAATTCATGCTACGTAGAAAGAGAATAAAAACTGGTATCTCCACCTACAAAAGTTAGAATTAAAGAGTTTATAAGAAAATATATTACCATAAATAAAAGTTAATAATACAAAATAACATGACCTAAAAACTAAATTAATTTTTTTAAAAAAATTAAGACATTAAGAAAATGTAAAACATATAAATGCTTAAAATTAATCATAAATTAATTTTTTGGTTACTTCCTATATTAACACCATAAACAATATTTTTTTGTAATTATTATATTTTAATTTTTTTAATGAAATGAACAGGATAATTAGACTGATGGTGGGTATTGCGAAATGTATTTAAATTTTCATTTAAATTTCAGAAGAATTAGTTATTAATCCTTCGTTATAAAAATATAATTATATATAATATTTCGAAAAATCGATATACTCTAGTTATTGTTTCAAAGTAATTCATTATTTACAATGAAATTAAAATATTTTAATATTTAGTATATAATTATAAAGAAAACTTTCAAGATCATCAATATATGAACACAAATAAAATAGTTATGATCAAAATTATCGGAAGAAAGCTTATCAGTTAAATAATTTTAGTATTTAAGGACTGCCATATGAATATCAATAAGCGCTCAGATGAATTGTATGACAATGCAAAATATTAAGGGGGCTCTTATTATTAGCTCTGTATATATGCTTACATGATGCAATTTCTGACGAACCAGGGAAATTCTGGCGCTAAAATGCGCGTGGAAATGTTTTGTATTGCAAAAATATTTCTGATTTTGTATTGTTCAGACACGTTCTAAATAATGTACAGAACTTTTTACAAGTATTGTAAATAATTCACAATATTAGACAAAGATTCATGAGCATAATTTAATGACGATTGTTTTTTAAGTATTTGTCTCTTCCACTTTGTAGATATTGTATAGTGATAATTATATACGCAACACCATTCTTCTGTGAAAAAAAAAATATTTTTAAAAATTCTATCGTTAGTAGAATTTTTAAGTGCAGCTAAAATTCTGATTTAATATTTTGTTAGAAATTAATAAAATATTTTTGAAATAACTAAGGAAATCGCCCTTGTATTTGAATATAATATTTTTTTTTGTATACTTTTAAAAAACGTTTACTAGTTTGTTTTTAATTTTGTTTTTTATTGTAATTTATCAATTTTGTTATTTAAAATAACTTTTATGTGTTATTTTAATTGGAAAAAAATATTAGTAATATTTATAACAATTGCATTAGGTAATATGTATATTTTTCTTTCTTAGTAATCCAATTCAATTGCTTTAATTTAATCAAAACTGTCCAACTAGTTTCATTTTTATGAGTACAAAATTTATTGCTATTGATCGTAAATTATAATGCATTAATAATTATTTTAATTGTAATTATTTTTCAGAACTACTTCAAGCAACAGTACAAACAACATATGTCTTGCTATGTATTGTATATTGTATACATCAGTGAAGAACTCCAATAATTGGCCAAAAATGTGAAACGCTTTTCGACAATTTACTTTTCATTCAAAAATTAACTGAAAGACTTTCTCAATTTTATCTCTATGTCAATTCAAATGTGTTGTTTTAGAGAAAATTATTTGTTTTACGTGCCTCAATTACAAACCGTTTCATCGCGCATTCACTGAAGAAAAACGTCAAATGCAAATACATTTCATTTTCATGATTTATATTTTTCTTCGCGGTTTCAGGCGATGCATGAAACAATAACTACACGCACAGAACAATTGTAAAATAATGGATAGAGCGCGGGACTCTTCAAAAATACATTTACATGAAAACAATCTAACGATTTGCCGCATACTACCAACTAGCGCCAAAATCCGCTACGCATCGCATAAGAATATACCGAAATCGTCGTTCCATAGTGTTCCCTTTATGACCGCATTGGCGAGATGTTGGCTCCAACCAACAGACGTCCCTTGGCGCAATGTGACAACCCTACCTTTGTGGAGGAACGATCGACCGGCCAGTACCGTGCGAGTCCTGCCAGGAACGTTACGGGACTTATCCGCAGTGCTTAGGACCTCTCCGATCCGCAATCTTAGAGTTATCTCAAAAAAAAGTTACAGACAAACTTTTTATCTTTTTTTTAGTGGTAGGTCCGAGATGGGGAAAATATTGCCGCCGTATTATTCTTGCATGTAAGAAGAATTCCAGGCGGGTATTCAAGGATTTTTTTGTGCAAAAAACCTTCAGAAGAAAAAAGATAATGTTATTGTTGTGATTTTTCATGCCACATCTTTTTAAAGTATACATTGTGTGGTGACTCGTGTTGGTTCATCGTTGGAAATAATGGATTCTGTAGAAGACGGTTTTCTCAAACCTTCGGATAAAGATAACTGTGACATCAATCCCAGAGATAAGCATTGTTATTATTATAACATTGCCAATTAATTTGCTTGTTTATAACAAATTTCAAAACTTAGTGCACGGTGGAAGTTATCAGCTTTTATAGTTGCTTTAGAGGGAAAAAATATAACATTTAAATAAATATTAGTTTTAATGATCGGAGAATTTTAACAAATAAAATTATTCCTATAAAATAATATTTGTGGTTTCACAAGAACTTTCCATATTCGATTCTAGAGTGTGACATTTTCGAAGGAAATGAACATATGAAGAAAATTTCATTCTAATAGTATTGAATGTACTTCTTCTTCAAGGGAAATTAATTAAACTGCCCTAAATAACACGATTATTATTCGCTTTATATGTTGGTACATTATAACTTGAGACTAATTCTTAAAATATAAGTGAATATGGCTCGTTATCACAGAAAAGTACAAAAAGTTATGAATGTGATGCAATTTGCTCGGATAACTTTGTTGTGCGTCCTTATTACCATGGAACTAAGTTATTCTTTTGGACGCGCAGAAGGTAAGATAAATTTTATTCAATGTTATTTTATTTATTTAAATTAATTCTATTTACATATAAATAATCACATAGTATTTGAGAATTTCATTCTATGTTCCTTTAATTTAGTAGTCTATATTCAGTTGAATGTTTATTACTCGATGCAATTAGAATTCTGAACATTTTCAAAAATAGTATATGTCATACTATTTATTAATTTAAATTCTAGTTCATTTCCAAAAGTATAAATTCAAAAAGTATAATTCTCAAAACCATTATTATTATAATAGTGTATTGTATTGTGCGTGTGTTACTTTAAAATTACTTAGAACAGTGGATTTAATTTTTATTGCACACAGAATTCTCATTTTAATTAAAATTATGAGTTTCAATAAGATTAAGGGTAAAGTTAAAATCTTAAGGTTGTTTGTGAAGAAATTTAAAAAATTTACATGCTTACATAAATATAAGATATAAGTAAAAAGTTTGATTTAAAATATTACGTAAAAATAATATTTCTTGAAAACAGTGAGATTTTTGTGCGTGCTAAAATGTATCAATTAATTGTTGCAGTAACAAGTATCATTATTTCAAAATGGTTTATTATGAAATAATTATCTTTTGACAGTGTACAAACTAAACATTATACCTTGACGCATGTACATTTTATTGTTGTGATTATTTGACTTTCAAATCTTTCTTTGGACTTTTAAAAACAATTGAACAAAAATATATAAACATATTGTATTAATTATTAAGTTATATAAATATATTGCATTCCATTTTTTTCTCAAAATTTAAAGCCTCGTTTAATAATTAGAGAAATCTACCCGATATTAAAACTAGATACTTGAATTATGTACAATTTTTTTCAATAATCAAATCATATTAAGAATTCAGAATTAAAACTTTCTCATTTAATTGTTGGATGAAAAATCGAAGCAGAAGAAGGATGAGGAATATTTTGATAAAACAATTATATCTTCACGAAAGTACGTTTGCAAAATCTTTGAAAAACTACATTTTCTTTAACTTTTCATAGAAGTAAATGATTTTTTGACGTGTTTAAACATTTTTAAATTTTCTTATTCGTTTTAATATAATGTGATACATTTTGTTGTTCCGTCATAAAAATGTACGAAGAAATATTTGTTGTAATAGTCTTCCATTTTTCCACTGATTATACTTATTTCGTAACTGACTATATATACGAAACATGCATAATTATATAAAATGTGCGAAATTAATAAGAAAATATAATTATATCATTTAGTAGTGATATGGTTTTCGTTTCAGATTAGCATCGATTTATATTCTATTTACGAAAGATAACGTACAACATACACTTTTTTAGCTGAAAGAACAAAAGGGGTTCAAAAATTCATGGTATTAAATTTTACATGATTGATTGGCATCCTTTTTGAAATTTTATAAAATTAGTAAATCCATGAATCGACTAGTTAATTTAATATTATATCGAAATAAAAATAGATTTTTGACATGCATAATAACGATAACTTTTCCGAAAATGATATCAATAATCGTGTTATAATTTTAAAATTATGAACAGGCCTTCAAAAATATAATGTCTAAAATCAATACTAAAAAAAAGAGGAGAAAATAAAATAACATCTCCAACATATTTCAGCAATACATTCATTGCTATTACTTTATCTTTGTTATCAAGGTAATGGGCTTGAATTTAATAAGTTCAATAAGAACATCTTCAGGTATGAAAAGGATACTGCAGATTAGTGTTTTTCAAAATGGTACAGAAGTTTCACATAACTTTTTTCACAGTTATTATTCTCAGTAGGAAAGCAAAGGTTTGGCATATTCCTAAAGTAGGATTTGTTATCAATTATTTGCATTGTACGGTACATATTGCAGTTTATATTATTTGAGTATTTATGCTTTCTGAGCCTCTTACGTGTGCCTTAAAAATCTAATTAACACGCTAAAGGGTACGCGTATTAGTACTTTATGAATTGATGTTGTACGTGACGCGCGCGCGCGGAACAAACATATCAAGCAGTCTTCTGGGATATATATATATACTATTAGCATTTTTCTTTTATTCCTTAAAAATTGGTGGGATGAAAAGCAAAGTCTTTTTGTAGGAATTCAAACATAGTTGCTGAGTGTAAATGTTGTTGCTCAAATATTAATTGATTTATTAATAATCTATATCTGTTAATAATTATTGAAATTGTGAATATTAGCTATGTAATTGTTCATTTTAACTAAGTTATATTTTAATTATAATTTTAGTTGGATAATATTTTTTAGTTAAGTAATTTAAATTGCATTGTCCTTTTTTGGAGTAGAGTGCCGTTGCTCTTTTGAATCGTGGTTTTTACTTTTCTATCTTACAAAGTAATTTGCTGAAATGGATGGTTTGGATCCACGAAACATGTTTCAAATACATTACCTTATTTTTGACTCATTTGTCTTCTTAATTGTTTTCTTAAAAATATTAATTTCTTATGTTTTAATAAACTTGCTTTATTTATTAAATTTCGTCAGTACATATATACAACATGAAATTTAGAAATTTGAAAGAATTATGCTCTTAAATAGTTAATTATTAAATTTTGTTTAATTTTAATATCAAGCATATTTTACAAATAGGAAGTTACATTTTTAGCAAAAGTATATTGTTTAGTAAAATTAAGAGAGATTTTCATGAAAAAAATTAAATAAATTGATTTTGTTATCCAACGTCCATACGTGAAGCAACTCTTGTTCTGGCTCATTTCAAGACCTCGTACTTGGACTTAGTATAATCACCTATCTGCTGAGGTAATCCTCAAAACTGTATTATTGAATTCAGTTCCAGAGATCGAGTTGATCACTCCAATCATTCTGGACCTATGTGTCCTCAAAATATCAATCAACAAGTTTGGGTAGATTATATTGAACTTTATCATCCATTAGGATGAACTAATCACCAATAGTGTGACATTTGAAGCAAGGAACTTGTCCGTGTGTAATTGAAAATGGTATAATTCATTTGGAGCAAGGAACGTGGTGTTTGTGTGATGTGTGTGTCCCGATATTTCACCGTCGTCAGAGCTATTCCATTAAGCATAACAATTAGAGTGACTTCTTAGTTTCCACGCCAAATCATGTGTATTTGATACCACCTCCTAAATAAACGTGTATTTTAACAATCTTATAGTTTGCTGGTATCTAGTACATTGTTCTTTCCAAATCAGCGCTCAGCATGAATTACTTTCTAAAGTCAATCGAGAATCATCTGAGAAGAGTGCAGAAGCCCATGGCTGCCTGGTTCAGACAATTTGTTCTCTTGTCCATTTTAAAAATGTGTTACTGCGATTGTAATTTACAGTAAATGTATTACTTCGCAGTACATGTATTACTGCGATAAATATATATTATCGATTAAAATCACATCAAGGCGGAAAACTCAAGGCGTAGTCTTGCAAAGAGTCATTGATGATGAAGACATATTCACATAGTCTAAACACACAAATAATGTCCCTTTTGCCTCAAAAATATTTAAACTTTGAGGTACAGTAGTGTTCCCGTTTCTTCGGGTAGAACGGAGCAGAAAGAGATCTAGTGCAGAGGTTGTAACCGTAGACGGTCTGGAATTGGTTTCCTTGATATTAAATTTTTGAATTCAAATTGATATCAGTCTTTACACCATCCTGCGAGACACATTAAGCAGTCTGGAAGCATCAATTTGTGATAATCCCATATATCAATCTAACCGATTTCTCCTTACCCCTATATCTTAAACGAAAGGGGTTAAAGACACCTCCTAGACATGAGCAATATATCTTAGTACCAATAAATGAAAATCAACAAGCATAAACAAATTCCACACGAATTACGAAATTAGATATTAGTTCGTTCTCTGACTGCTATGTAAGTTTCGAGTTTTTATAAAAATAATTGTTATAGTCTAATAGCTGAAAGTTCCAATCCAATTTTTTTTATTGATAAGTGTCTTAAAATATTCCTCGCATAATTTCTTTACGTTAAAATAATTACTTGTATTTGGAATTTTTTTTTATTCTGACAGCATTACCTGGATAGTGATATTAGAATTATAAGATGGATAAAATTAGATAGAAATATAAGAACAATAATATGATATCTTAATAAAATCTTTCTTTTGAAGAAAGAAATCAAGTAATAAAATAGTTTATTTGAATTAATTAATTTTGGTTTTATTAATATTAAATAACCTGTGATATTGCTTATAAATACTCATTTAATTTCCAGATTTTGCTTATTTTCAATTATCTTATTTTTTATGGGACTTTTATCTGAATTCCAGCCCATAGCGAATTTCAAATTTAACAAAATTAGGATAATCATTTGGTTAAAATAGTATCTCTTTCTATCATTTTTCTATAAAAGATATATGGTACAAAAAATAAATATAAATATTACTTCCAAGAAAAAGTTATCTGTATAAAATTTAAATAATTAAGGAACATATTTCGCATGTGTTTTTCTTCCCTTGCTTTTAATTTCAATATTATTGTTCATTTCGTTAATTGTTTTCTTTTTTGATTTCTTAAAAGTCGAATTCTTCGTTAAATTTACATTTTTATTTTTACAGATTCTGAATTTTACAGATACATATTCTTTTTTAGTTTTATTAATAATCATAATTTTTCTGAATATTGTTTTATTTTCATAAATGTTGAATATATATGTATTTTTCAAAAAATATAATTTCACTGTTGATGCAATTTAAAATAAACAAATGATGAATACACTGTTATACTCGTAATGTTTTATTTTCATGCATGTTAATATTTATTGAATCATTAATTTTTCAAAACTTTCAACGAATATCTGCAAACTATTTTCAGTAAATTTAATTATGGTCTGCATAAAATTTTCTAATGTCCGTCAGCAGTACAATTTTAATATTACACGAGAATAAGTATAAGTAATTCACTTTCATGAAAAAAAATTTACTTCACTTCGAATGTAAATTTTTAATTTATATAAATTTCTTTCATTTCTTGCACAACTCTCTTTACAATTTTATACATTTTTTTCTTCTCCTTGTGTGTGTAAATATACTTTTGAAAATTTCACGGAATTATGAATTTAAATAAAATGAAAGATTGTATTTACAATCTTTTATTTAATTACATTCAATCTACATTCATAAACTTTTGGGGGGAAAAGATAAATTCCTTATCTTTCAATTGCTATACAATTATCATTGTTGAAAGGTGAAAAATTATTTTAAGGTAGTGTTTGTTCAATGTTAACAACATAAACATAAATTTAGGTAATTTTTCTTGCAAAAAAGTATTTCAAAAATAACATTTTAGTCTGACTTCATAGTCTTATCAGCAACAAATTTGGATCAACTATACATTTAGTTTTTTATGTTTTGCTTTTGTCATTTAAATAACGATTTAAATTTTCATTTACATGTTAAGTTCAATTAGTATTTATTTATTCGTTTCCTCTTAACCTTTGAGGAAGAAAGTTTACGCTCATCGTCAAAAAAGTGTCACATCTGGATGGAATCAAAGTATGTAAATACAAATTAAGATATAGTTTCTTCTCAGTTAGATATGCAAAAGAATAAAATGTCAGCCGAGTCTACTGTCTGATGTCTACAAAATTTTTATTTACAGCACTATTAAGGACTCTGAAAGGATCCTCCAAAGCGCATAATTTTGAGTCTAACTTATGTGTTTGGGCTTCATTTATCACTTGTAAGCTTAGAATATCATTGAGAAAAAACAACAACAGTCCCTTGAACAATTGAATGTCTTTGAGAAGGGTCGCATCGTTGAACTGCTGGAAGGCGGATGATATTTATGGCAAATTGCGCTCCATATTGGTTACCCAGATGTTAGTTTCTCGCTATTGGTAGAATCAGGTACAAGGAAAATATTATTCATGACAATTATGCTCAGAAAGAGTTATACAGACTACAAGTAAGGCATATCAAAATATCGCTTGGCAAGTGCGAAGCGCACCAACTGATCTAATTCCGCACATTATGCGAAAAATATGTGACGCCCTCTCAGCATTGTTCTATAAGAGACTGAAACATTAACAGATGCTTTTGAATTGCTTGTATGCAGATCATTAAAGAGATTGCTCCTGATACCACAGCAACATCTCCATAGGCTGCAATGGTGCTACGAATGAACAGCATGGAGCCATGCGGAATAGTAGTGGGTTATCTTAAGCTATGAGACTTACTTATGTCTTTGTAAAGAGGATGAACACATCTGTATGAGAAGGCAATGCGATTAGAGCATCTTTGAACGATTACACATCATCACACATCCAAACAATAAGATGCAATGATATTGGGAGCTATTTCATACGAAAACCGATATCGTTGGTTTCATCAGGGCCACTTTCATGGTACAAATGTATGTTAGTGAGATCCTTCGACTGATGATCATTCCTTTTGTGAACGCTTACTTCAGTCCAAAGCTCGAGTTCATACCGTCACCATCTGAAGAGTTTGCCATTTAGCCACAGACTCTATGTCGTGCCCAACAGCATAACGAGTCCTGTTTCCTATAGAAACTTAAGAGATGCTTTAGGTCGTTCATTTAAAAATCCACCTCCACTACAAAATTTGCAAGATATTCATGCTAAAGTTCAAAATGCGTGGGCGGAGTTGATTAAAGGATCTTTAAGAGCATCTACGACTCCGAGAAATGTGGCAGAATGTATAAAAATAATTGTGGCCCAACAACTTATTAAGATGTGCAATGGGTTTGTACTTTGAGCAGTAAATTTTTTCATATAACGAAACTCAGTTTAAATAATTTATTTCAGTTAGTGAGTATTAATTTATTTTCAAACATCCTTTTTATCTAACTAGTCCATCTAGAGGCAACCTTTTTTTTTGACGATGAATATATTAAACATGTTTTTATGTTGCAACCACACCGTTATATATATAATAATAATAATTTCTATGAATTTTGACCTAAGAAAAGTAAATGAGCGAAGATCGTTTTCTTACGTTATGAATCAACATAGCTCAAAATATTAATTTCCAAATTCTTACAATTATCATGTTGATATTCTTATATTTATTTCTTAAAGAAGGATAACTAAAATGTTAGATGTTATTTTTATATATTTCTGAGTTAAAAAAAATTATGTATAACTCTTAATATATTCCACTACAGCATTTATTAAAGTGTTGCTAAAATTTTTTGCTTCAATTTTTTAGTATATAGATACAGCAATAAGTTATTTTCATTAATTTTGCAAGAACAACTAACGGCATATCAGAGATTGTTCTGTGTTTTTTTAAATGTCGTCCACAATGATCATTGTTTCTTGTTTTCAGTAATGTTTCTTTGGATTCATTTTCTTTACGCTCAATCTGTTGTATAGTGGGTTTTTTTCTTGTTCGTGACATTCATAGTTATTACCAGTACAGTAAATTCTCTTCTCTAAATGGACCCAAAGAAATTGATTTTTGATTGTTTCTTCATCATCACACGAAACTGAAAACAATTTTCAATGTAGTACCTAGAATTAATTTTTTAGTTGACATTCATGATCATGAACGAGTTTTTTCCTCAGATAATTGCAATTTTAAGTACATGACTATATTTATTCAATGCAAACACAAATATATATAGCGAGGATGAAAGCCATGATAATGATTTTCAATTATTCTTTGAACTAATAAATTGCTTTTTTTAATTTAGATTGGGGAATTAAAAATTTAACCCATTTTCTTCAGAATTAAAAATGAAACAACAAATTATTAATGTGAAGAATATATTTTTCCAACACGAAAGAAATACTTTTATTAAAAAACTCCTTTTCCTTTTTTTGTAATTTATTCTCCTTAAATGCACTTGTGTTAATCAGAACCATGAGGTCATGAGAATTTTTAAAGGATTGTAATAAGAATGTATGTTACAGTCTTGTGTACAGTTATAAAACTGTTCATGGATTGTTAATTTCTCGTTTAAAGGTAAGAAATGTAAGTATCAAAATAATATAACATATTATTATTTAATTTAAGAGTAATTATATAATTATATAAAAGTTTTTAGTTTAGAAATCTGTTTTACAGATATGTTTTTAAAAATTTTGAAGAATTATTACAACGAAAAGGAATCTTGTTTATAAAAATAACGTAGTTTTTATAGATACTATGAATTCTTTAAATGTAAATATGCTAGTCATATATGGACGTAAAAAACAGAAGCATTTTAAAATATCTTGAGTACCATAATATAAAAGAGTGAGGAATAAAATGAAGTCATTCATCTATAAAACGTTAAAAAAATTATATATATATATATATATATATATATATACATACCTAAAATTAAAATTAGATTAGATCAATGAGTTTTAAACTTTCTATGGAAATTAAAATTTATGTGATTTGCTTATTCAACATAAAAGGAAAATAGAAAAATGTTTTAAGAAATAATTATTATAATAGATTTTGAACGAAAATAATCACAATTCTGAGAATTTATATAACCTCGTAGAAAGGCAATGTACGAATTTCATGGCACAGATTGAGTAGAATCCTAATAAATTGAAAATTTTACTTAAACTAAACTAAAGCATTCTCACATGGAGTATACACATGTTTGACAATAATTGTTCAAGCGAGGATTTGTCATCTTCATCTATTTATATGCCATCTACTTTCAATGGCAGAAACTTCTAAAGTATTGTTACAAAAATATAAAATTATCTGGATTTTTTTTACTCAGAAAGCACAAAAATTACTGCTATTAACTTTTTTAGTATGGTACTGAAAGTGGTCACGATAGTCTTGTGGTCATGGTCACGAACTCACGTCCGACGTTGTTTCCTTTGAGCCGAGAGCTCGAGTATTAAAATCTCGGTATCGGGGCTAATGCACGTTAAATCTTTCGAGACCCAAGTCCTCAAGGTAACTTGAAGAGAAAATTCATAACTGGAAGTTATGGGGAGTTAATAAACAATCAATGAATCAATTGGGATACTAAATATGATACTATTTACGTTCAAGTTATATTTTAACGTGCGACGAAACTCGAAAAAAATGTTCATTTTAGAAAAAAAACTGTTATTACTAGTTTTTTTATTAAATTTCACACAATTTGTATTACTCCAGTTATCAACAATTTTTTCTTATCTTTCTCTTTCAGTAACATATACACTGATTTTGGTTTCCATTCTAGAAACAAAAACATATATTATTAGATATAATAATATCAAATGTCTCATATTGAATCAAATAATTTACAATCCATTTTTATATTTATTACATTTGTATTTATGTATTTTTATCGAAATATTTTTATTAATATCTATATCGTCACATAAATTAGATGCTCTAAAATTGTTTAAATTAATAAATTAATCCACTTAAATAAATAGTTTACATTTGTATTTAAAATCAATTATTATTTATACTTATAAATAACAATAATATACTTTCATGCCGTCAAAACTAATTTTGTGATATAATTTAAATCACGCTTAGTATAAGTTTGTTTAGTTATAGTTAACTTTTAGGTAAAAATGTCCATGAAAAAATCTTTTTTCCTATAAAATTCCTCTCAATCAAGATTATGTTGTGTGTTTAACAAAAAAACAATATAATTTGTTTCGTGGATGTAAATAATTAATGTTATGTTCAACAAAATTTATCATTTGCATATCAATAACACTTACTTCATGTTTGTTTGTGCAGTATTAATTGAATTGCAAATATTCCTCACATTTTACATACTGCATGAGTGCAAATAATTAAATAAAAATTAAAAATAGAAATGCGAAGTAATGTGATTTATTTTAATTACCATAAATTAATTTAATCCCTCCGTTCAATCAAATTCTTGATTACTTTAGAAAAATTAGATTTTTTTTCATTCCTTTTACAACTTTATTTCTCTGATTTATTTTATTGTGTCTTTAGCTAATATTAATATTTCAACAAAACAATCCCATTAAATCGGTGGAATTACAGAGTAATTTGTTTTTGTGGTCATATTTGTCATTTTTTATGCTGCAGGATTTATATTTAATGTGTTACTTTCATCAATAAATTTAAGGTTCCACTTCTTTACTTAATTTTAAAGCTAAGTTAGAAAAAAAAAATAAAAATTTAAAGTGTAAATGGAAATAATTGCAAATGCATGTGTAATCCATAATTCGAAAAGAAAAGAAAATTGAAAATTCGTTTGCTTTAATGAATAACAAATGTCTTTAAGTACTTTTTGTTTGTTAAAGTAAGATATGCATATTAAAGATAAATTACAGTAATGAAATTCGGTGAACCAATTTTTTCAAGTGGATTATTATTTTTCTTAAATATTTTTCGAATGTTTTGACCACAAATATAATTTCCCTTCTTGCACTGATAAAAACTCAAGCTACAATTAAAAATTTCATGTGTTAAAAATACTGAATTAAAGATAGAATAAATTAACAATTATTATTGCTTGGCAACAGAGAATCTGCGTTTTCTAGCATTATTTGTGCTATTTTAAATTTAAATATCAGGTTTTTAGAGTTTCATTGGTTTCAAAACATCTGATAAGAATTCTGAAAGTATGTATGGGGAATTTTTCCGGTAAAATTTAATTTACAGTGTTGCAAATATCTTATTATTTATTTTTCCGAAAAAGTCTGGTCAGATTGATTTCTTCCGCAGTAAATTAATCATGAGGTGAAAATGGGGAACTGCGTGATTGCATAGTGGGTTGGAAAATTATATTTATTTATAAAATTATAAAACAGCTTAAATTTTACTAAAAAATTTATTCACCGGGAAAAATTATGAAATGTTCCAATACCTTAAAAAGAAGCAAGTTTCATTCGTCAGACATAAACTAAATTATATAAAATTGGTTAAATATTGATTTTAGACTTCTTAAGGTGACAGTTCACCTTTCAAACATAGTTTTAGTTAAGACATCGATATTTTTAAATTTTGGTCTCATATTAAAATTCAATCAGTTATAGTTAATATCTTTTTGAATTTTGTTTCTACCTTAGAAGCTGTGCTTCAGTTACTTTAATATTATTACATCATGAATTTCTCACTACAGAAAGGCCCTGTAAAAACGACATTTTTCATTACTGCAAACACAATCTGTCGAGATTTTACGCATAAATGAACCTGAAACTTTATATATATATATATATATATATATATATATATATATATTGCAATAAACAGAAAATTACAATTATTTTTAAAGAAAAGTTCAATGTTCAGAACTTGAACTAACAGAGCTTCCAACGCAATGTCTATATTGTAAAAATAGCAGTCCATATTTGAGATATGGTTATATTCTGTATTAATGAATTTAAAAATATTAATATATTTATTTTCATTTGAATTATTAAGTTTTGCAGAAAGTCATAATTTTTTTCTTATATTTGCATAAAAAATACCCTTTTAATAGAAAAATATTCGCTAAAAACATTTCTTGGGTGTTTTTCTTATTTTGAAACCTCGCGAGGTCATAAAATATGCATTTGTTGGCAAAATTTACGTTAATTGAAAAATAATTTTTTGAAGATGCTTTGGTACCTTATTGTGTACTAATTATGGAATTCTGAAATTTTATTCAATAAGAGAAATAACGAATTTCGTAATTCCATTAAATTGATATGTGTTCAATCGTCAAACTTCAACTATATTTTTTTAAATTTGATAAATGTTGATTTTAAGCATTTTCTTCATTGTACACTGATTATGGAATTCTTCAGCTCATGAATTTTATTCAATTGGAAAAGTGTTGAAATGCTTAATGTGATAAAAGTGAACTGCGAATATTAAAGCTGGTGATGTTCATCTCGTATGTATACAAGGGAGTATCGCAAATGTTTATAATTACTACTGAGAAATTACCTAAATACCTAGATGAAATTTGTTCCGCCAATTAATTGATTCTTGTGTTCATATTGATGTAAATTACAGTTATTAATGTTGATTTGTTTGGTTCCAGGATGTAGCCGTATATTGAAGTAATCCACGGTACCGTGAAATTTTAATTATTAACCCCGGGTGTCGTAATTTTAATCATTTCCAGAAAATAATCAAAACACAGACTTGTTTATAATTTTTAAAAATTTGCCACACATCCATCATCTAGAATTATACATATCTTCCCGGGTTTCTTGAATTTTCGAAGGTCGGTGTTGAATAACTCATCGGATTAAAATTCATCTTCTTCATAATATGGGTTACCTTAATCTACGGCTTTCTGAAAACAAAAAAATAAGCGTTAATAGATGTAATTTATAACATTATATACATAAGAAGCATTTAATTAGCAGGAAAAAATTATTGATCTATTTCAGTTATTCCATGGCTATGATTAAAATTTTATAATACACCCTAATAAGTCTCTATTCCGTTAAAGAAAAAAGGAAGAATAAGGAGCTTTATTGAACTTGGAATCTAAGACTCGTGAGTGAGCATTTAAGACCTATAATGAAATAAAGCATTCATATGTATGAATTGAAAAGTGAGGTACTGGCTCATTTGAAGACATCCTCATTTACACAAAATAACTAAATCCGCTGCCGCCATCCTGTAGCTTACAAGTGCGATGCTAATTAGAACTAAAATAAGCAGAAAGAGGTAGCGGAAAAGTGTTGATTGCATTTAAATAAGTACTATTTGCAGATAACTTAAAAGAAAATGTGACTTATTAAAATAAAAATTCAGTTTATAGTTAATGCTAAACATATATAATTATTTATATATACATATATGTTCTCTTATTTCAAAGTTAGATGGATAAGAAAATAATTTAATAGTTCTGAGTAAATTCGTTGTAAGTAAATAAATAATATCTTAGTAGAAATTACGCAAAAGACAGGATTTTATTGTTTATCATGCCTCAAACGACTTAAAACAAATATGTAAGTTTGCCACTTTTGCAAGAAGAAAAGTTACAGATTTACATTAAAATTGCATTTGATGGTTGAAAGATAAAATTCTCCAGACAGTTTTCTTTGCAAAAATTTTTGTGAAATAGTTAAATTACCTAAGAAACAAATACATTTAAAATTTGCGTACATAATTTGTGCTCCCGTCTACAAGCCTGAAATTTTTAAAATATCAGTTCCATGAAAATATAAGATGCAAAAAAGTATATAATATAAATAAAATAAATTTTAAAAGTGTGAGTTAAACACGAAAGTACGTAGGCATATATAAATTTAAGAAATGATTGTTCTTATGCTAAAGGGAAGACAAGCGTAAATATTATTTATTTAACATTTAAGCAAGATTTGACGACTTAAATAAAATTTTGTAAAGTTGATTTCTTCATTGAAGTTAGTTGTCAAGTAATTTAAAAATATTCTGAAATAGGTAATGTTTTTCAAAGAACAGAATTTAATATTTACAAAATATATAAATAAAAATGATATATGATAAATTTTGTTTTGAGTAAATTGAATTTCTTAAAGATTTAGTAGCTAAAATATTCAGTGTTGTGTTTGAACCAACTGTTTTTTATGTACATCATTACAACAGATTATATAATTTGCTTATCGATGCATCAGTTAGCGACAACAGTTCATATCGTGTTCAATAAATAAATCTTAAAGAAATAAAGTATTTCACTTTTAAATTTCTAATTTTTTTTTTTGAATTTAACTAATTTTATTTCTTTTTGATGCTGCCAGAATTTTAAATATACATTTTCCTCCTGTATCATTTGCTTATAAGATTATAAAATAACAAATGAATTCAAAATATGTTTTATTTAACAAAAAAAAAAATTCTAAACTTTAACAAAAGGTCAATGGTTGGTAATTGATGATGTTGTTAGTAATTGTGTAATCAAAGTTCTAAGATGTTTCAAATTATCGATATTAATTTTGTTAAGAAATATTTTCAGCATTTAATGCGCAATAATTTGAGTATTTAATTTTTTTGTCCTTAAAATGTATGAAAAATCTTGTTATAGATTATAAAATATTTTTCAGAACTTTAAAGAATTTAATTTCCTATATTTAATGCGCAATAATTTGAATATTTATTTTTTATTCTTATAGTATATAAAAAAAACTCGTTAAAGATTGTATAAATTCTTTATTTCAGAACTTTAAGTGTTTACAATGGCACATCAATTGATATTGTATTCTTAGTTTTAAGATAAACAGAATTGCGTGCTGAAATGATTAAATCAGGAATAAGGTAGTGTCCTTTTCTTTTAAATGAAACCAAAAAAATCAATGTAGTAATTCAGTCTTGCATAATTATCTAAACTATAAATGTTGCTTTGACATAGAGGATAGCAATACAATTTTGTTTTTCAACAAGTCATTAAGTACATAATAATCAATACGAAGATTTCTTTGACGCTCGTGGCAACATTTTTTTCAATATCGTAATGATTCGTAGATAATGTTTTTCTTCTATCCAAGCATATTGATTTATTAAACTTATATAGTGATGCATAACAATGCTTTTTCAGATGTTTTATTAAATTGTTTCTTTTCATCTTTCAATTTTATCATTTCAATTGGAGACATTAATGAAGCTTTAAAATGTTCGAATTGTTTTATTATATGTTAATATTTGATTTTCTATAAAGTGTTAGTTTTAAGAAGTATTTAATCTTTTCTAGAAAAAAAAATGGGAACACATTAAACAGTTCACGTTCTTTCTCAAAGTTCTAATTAGGATGAAAAGTTTTGTCTTCAATATAATGAAATATCACACACCAAAACATACTCCAAAATTATAAATAATTAACAGTTTTTTATAAATAAGAAGTGAAGTTCATCCATTAATTCAGTTACTAATGAAAAGAAAATTGATACTTATCCATCAATAGCTACCCATCAATCAATCCTCTCAATTGTACTCATACATCATTTACGGAATTTTATAGAAATATTTCAGTTATTTTTTACTTATAGAACAAATAGTTCATTATTACGTATAAAATATAGTTTCCTTCAATAAAATTGAAAAATGATTCTGCTGTCTCACACTTTCATCTTTCAAAACTTATACAAATATTTCTCAATCTACTATCAGCAAAGGTTTTCAAGAGTAAATGCTTCATTTCATCTTTCTGAAGTAAGCTCTTCTGATAAATAAATGTAATTAGAAGCACTGCAATAAATTAAGAATATATTAAATCAGCCTTTGATAGTATTGAGATTTTTTTTTATTTCATACAACGGCTGAAAGAAATTGCTTCTTAAATTAATCTCAATTCAGGCCTTTAAAAAAGTTTCTTTTTTCCCTAGTCTCTTTTGCGTTTCATGGGACTTCGTACAATCCTTTTAAAAAGTACACTCAATTACTTACAATTCCCATCGCAGCTTTACAAAATTGGGATTAATGTTAATGGGTCCTTGGGAACTAAATTATGTCGTTAATAGAATAATTAGTTAACTTTTTTTTGGATATGAAATATCACATTCTAAAATTAGTTTTAAGGTGAAATTTTGTAAAATTTGGCGAGCGCGTTTCTTTGTGTCGGATGTTTAAGAAATGAGACCTATAATGTTAAATGATTATATCAAACGTATCGATATAAATAAATTCATTCTCAACACTTTACAATTTTTTTCCATCAAGCTATTTACAATGCATTTCTAATTCCAAAAAAACATAAATTTTTGTAATGCTATTATGAATATGATTTTTTTAATATATATATATAAATGCTGCAACAAAAAAGTGAATTTTAATTCTACCAAATTGCTTTATATTCTTTATATATTTGAATGTTTTCTAAATAATATTAAATCCTAAACTTTTTGCAATTATCTCCAATATATCAAAAATTTATTGAATCTTATAATTACAATCAGACATTGTGGACACTTAACAACCCAAAATGATAGCGTATAAATCTTCTTCTTTTTACTCCAATCATGATGCAGGGTTATGTTATTGGAAAAACAGTACGAATCCTAAGGCCAAAAGTAGTATATGGTCCCTAAGAGTTTTTCTCAATATCTCTAGAGCCCAAAACCTGAGGCGAATGAAATTTTGAATTGGAGTTATTGAGGTAATTCTTTATATAATTCTACAAAAATTAGATCCTGTAAATAGAGAATTTATGTTTTATATATAAGTTAGATTAATTAAACGTCTTTCATTTAATTAACAAATTTCACTTAAACAAATTACAACTTGAATTTCATTTAAAACACATACAATTTTAAAATTGCATTTCTCATTGTGTTATTCAAAATCAAGCATAGCTTTTTAATTATTTTGAAAATTTTATTTCAAAATTTGGTACCTGAAAAGTGCATACATTTTTTTTCAATATTTGCACAATGGAATTCAAAATTTTTTTTATTTTAAATAATGATTAAATTCTAATCCACATGTCATAACATTGTAGTTTCTAGATTAAATAGAATTAAAAAAATTAATACTTCTATATCATTTGTGTTGGCAGTATTTTTCAAAAAATTGTCAAGAATAATTTATATTTGTATAATATAAGATTATGCTTACGGAATATCAGGAAAACACTGATAAAGTAAAGCATTTTCTATGAAACGATGTTCACTTAATCATTATTTAAATTACTGTTCACTTGGCATAAGAATTCAAAAAACATTTCTATAAAGGAATACGAAATATTAGTTCAAGAAATATTTAGGTATTACTAGACCACTAATTTTATTTTTAATTGATCAGCCCACCAGTAAATGAATTAGAAGTTCTAGGTGATTATTCACGAACTCATGATTACATTTTAGCCATGTAACAAACCGACCTTGAAACTACGTTAGCTCTTATAAGGACATTTGTAAATAAATTAAAAATATAAGCACAGATTTTTAATTTTAATTACACATATTTACACGTATAAGTACTTTTTTCATTCAGATTTAAGTTTATCAATTTTCTTCTAAAAAAAGTCAGGAACTGAACACATCGAATAATAATTTAATAATCCCAGATCATTAATACGATTTTGAATTAATCGGTCGACCTGCTAATAGACAGGAAATTCTACGCAGTAACTCACAAACTCATGGATGTCTCTTGGCCATGGGTCAGAGAGCTCCCCACGTGAAATCAGGGAAGATAGATATCACCACTTGTAACTAAATATGCCCTAGAGAGTTCTGGAAATCCCGTGCTCGCATCAAACGGGAACGGTCATTAGTAACATAATATGAGCCTAGATGACTCAATTTCAACATGATGGAAAACTGCGGCGAATTGCACTCCAATAACGTGTCTAATTAGTCGGGCCCACCTTGACACGGAACGTGGCCTGCAAATGATTCAGACCTCGTTAAAAGATCACGTTGTGTGGAGATTTTAAGAAGAAACGTTTGATCTTAGGGAATGCGTTTGACAGCAGTGATAGAAATTGGTTTTGTTTGTATTTGATCTTTTCGGCGATGTGTGGAATTAAATGTAAATTATTTGTAACGATGCCCAATGAAAATATTGATTAAGTTGCAGTTGTTTTGTTTGTGACCTGAATTCGACATGTTTAATTATCTAGATACGAATGTTATACAAAGAAGCCGTATTATATTTAATTTGTATTCAATCTGTAATTCAATGGAATCAAAAATAAAAAAAAACATTAACTAAACATTCATAGCTCTATTTTACATCGAAATGTGTAGTGTAAGATAAGAATTTGGAAGCTTTTGTCTTTCAAAATATTTCATAAAATATTACATGGAAATTTCAATGTGGATGAAAAGTAATACTTTCCGAATTCGTGATTTCTTTTTGATTCATTTAAGCGTGATAAAGTATGGTATTGAACTCTCAAATGTAACTTCTTATTATGTTATTCAAATATATTTTGAATATTATTGTTTGATGAGGAATTTTTGAAATATTTTTTTATTGTATTTCCGCAATTGTTATTGTAAATTTAATTTGAATGTGTATAATGAATTGCAAAACATACTCTGGTACATTAACAAAATTGTTAAATATATTTTAGCTTTTAAAATTCTTTTTTCTTTCTAAAATAACAGATAAGTTATATATATGCTTCTCTAAAAAATATTGGCTAGATATATTTCTCAGTTTTTCTCTGATATAAGAAAAAGTAGTAATTCAATAATTTGCAAATGCTTAGACTGTTATTAATAATTAAAAATAGGTACAAATGAACTCTTGAAGTCTTAGGCTATTAAAATGTTGCAAAAAAAATTAATATTCTGGGTTAGTGATTCTCAAAGTGTACTGATTGGGACCTCTAGAGGACTTACCTCGATTCAGGATTGCTTCGAATGCAATTAGGAAAGTATAAAGTAAATGTGATTGTGGATGATTTCAACAAATAATGTTGTCTTCAGCATATAATCTTTACATTTTACATTACATGTTGTAGAACATAGAGAAAAAAGTATATAACTATATATTCATTTTTTTTTATTTTACTTGTTAAAATAAAAGATAAATTGAGTAGGAACGATCATAAAAAAAATGTAAATTTTTCAGGTGATAAGTTTTTACCTTTTTTAATACGGAAAAGTGGTCTAGGGAATTTTTGTAAAAATTTCTTCTTAAAGCAATTATTTATTAACAGTTTAAAAATCTTTATTTATCAAGCTTTTTTTTTCAAATTTTTTAATAGAAAACCGATTTTTCTTTAAAAAATGTTAATGAAAATTCTTTTAAAAATTATGAATTCTTGATAAGCATTAAATGCTTAAAATAATCTACACAATCAAACTTAAATCGCTTTTCAATGTATTTATTGAAATCAATTGAACAATACGGGCTATAATTTTTACAAAACGAGTTTTAAAAAAATAACAATGGTTAATATTTTGTGAGAATTTTGATATGAAACAAAGACTGCCATGAGTATAATTTAAAAAATTGAGAATTTCACTTCTTAAGAATTTAACACATGCATTTTAAGGATTTTCAATAAATGCATTGAATGGAAATTAGTTATTATTAACTATAGATTTTTTTGAGAAAACCCTAATTTTATAATGAACTTCAATTCACAATAATATTCTAAACAGTATCTAAAACTATATATCCTCTAAGCCAAGTTAAAAATATTTAAATAAGCATGAATTTGTTTCAAATGTGCTGAAAATTAAAATTGATGATTCTCAATTACCTTATTGTTGAATTTAAATTGACTAAACTCTTAGAAATGAATGAAACTCCTATTTGCGTAATAATTCATAAAGCTTGAAAAATTGCTTAGAAGTTTGAGTAAATATTATTTCAATATGAACAATACGCTATCAGAAAACTTATTCGTTTGGGTTAGTGATAAATATGTTACTGCTTTGCATTCCTCGAAAAGGTCAGATCTATTAAAAATGTCACATAGCAAACATATGTAAGTATGTATAATAACTCTAGTTATCTTCCTAGTGTTGAAAAATGTGAAATTCGTACAAAGAAATTGTAAATTTCATTGGAAAATAAAATATAGTCATTTCTTTCATTAAACTAAAAAACAGAAATAGTAGCCAAATTACCCATGAATATTTAAAAAATTTAAGCTAATGCTCAAAAATTACCATCTTAAAGAAGGGAAATGAAATTTCTTAAAATAGCTCATAAATTTAAAGTGGTCTGTTGTAAAAAGTATATATTTTCCTCATTTCTTATTAATCGAGGAATATAAGATGAGCAAAAAATTTTGAAAGAAATGTTTTGAACATTAAATACTGAACATACCAATTTAAATATATCCATTTTCTGAATGTACCCTTTTGAGAAGAAAATGGTTCAGCACAAAATGGGTATATTTTGAAAATGCTCTTTTGAAAATTAAATTTAGTTTTTGTACTTGATATTCATTATTATAGTTTTTTATCCGCAGCTAAATATATATATATATATATATATATATATATATATATATAAAGAAATTGCTTCTTTCAAATTAAATAAATCGACAGTGAATAAAAAGCACTTGCCAAATTTAATACTTAAAACAATTTTTGTTTGTCACTAAAAAAAGCAAATTTTGATACTGATATTTAAACTATACAGTAATTTTTTGTAATCAAATTTTCTTAATTTTTTCAGTCTCAGAAATTATATGAGTTATTGCAGGAAAATGGGATATGTGGGATTATGTGATAGTAACACTTCAAAAAATTCAAAAATTTAACAAAATAAAATTTAGTTTAGTTCTTTTTTAAAAAAAAGAATAATACATGTGTTTGTAGCTCTAAATTAATTGTTATTTTAAAAATATCCTCTCAAAATATTTTAAATTACCCTGCAATAAAAAGTAATATTTGATGATTGCAAGAAACCATTAAATCCCTGTAGATTGTTTCACATTTAGTCAAATTAATTTTTCTCTGCTTCATGAACTATATATAAAAATATTTGTATTTTGAGTTGCAGGCTTATCCTAACATTTATTTATTTAATAATAAGATGTTCTTAAATTTTCAAGACCAAATACGATGTAAATGTATCATAATGATTAAAACGAAATATATAATATAGCACAATGAATAGTATATATTTTATTTGTTTTAAATGAACTCTTATAAATATGAAAATAAATAAATTGCATAATAACTCATACAAATTTTCACTTAAAAATTACATGGATGATGTTAAATGTCAAGGAAAACTAAACTCAATTTTCTTTACTCATGGAATAAATATCAATCATCTATTTGAAAAAAAAATATTTCAATTTTTTTACTTATTTAAGAGATAAATAGAATAAAATATAATTCATAGTTTTTATTTAATTAATATTGCAATAATGATTATTTCGAATAACCAGTAGTTGTAAACAAGAAAGAATTTCACATAATAACCCAATATTAGCTTGTGAATTCTTTTAACTTAGCATTCTTTTAACTTAGCTTAATTAAATTAAGTTATAATCTAAGTTTAACTGCCTCTGTTATTTTAATAATTATTTTCCATAGAATTGAACCTCGAATACATGACTTACCATACACAAAACTCATGATTATGTTCAACGGTTTTGAGGATTTAAAATCGAAATCAGGAGTATCTGAACGATTGTCGTTTTGGATACTGTATCTACTTCTTTAATAATTATTTAATCATAAAAGAATAATTGGCTGCGGTAGCCTAGTTGTCATCGTCGCGGACTCGCGGGTGGTTATTTTTGACGAGCTGTGGGTTTGAGCCTTGTTGCCACTAGAGATGCACCGTTTAGTCGAGAGGTGATACTTTTTAAATCTGTAGAGGCTCATAGTCCTTCCTCCCTTTGACTTGCAGAGGTGGTCACCAGCTCAGATATCGTCCCCGTCACTTGATCGAGATTCAAAGTTATGAGGTCCGTGGACAATAGCCATAGTGTACCTTCTGGTGTGATTTTAAGAAAACCAGCCAAACAATCAAATAATGAAATTGTACTCTTATAAATCTTTAGAAAATAATTTAAAATTCTAGTATATAAAATAGTGATGCATTTTAAAGAATTGATGAATTTAGTTCCTTAAAGTATCTTAACTTAGCTGTTGATCAAAATATGCCTTACACTAGATTCAATGATTTTGGTATATCAATTCTTCGTTTGATTTTTTATTGGGCCAAAGTATTTAATGTATTAAAATTGTAATTTAATGTATAAATCTTTATACATTAAATTTCAATTCAAAATTCTCGTCAAATTGATTAAGTTCCATAAAAAAATATTTTGTAGGCATTGTGTAAATTAAATTTAAATTGGGTTCGTAACGAAAAGTAATTCACCTAATCATCTTAAATTACTGATTTTCGTAAAAAAAGATACAATTTCATTTGGTATCATTTAATAAAATAGCATTTATAAAATCAAAGTAATAGTAGTGAAGATGTGATTGCATGCGTATACCATCTTCAGTTGACTCGGATCAGAAAGTCACAAAAATCCAAGATAATTCAAAACTTAAAATACTATTTATTTAAAATAGATGTAAAGAAATGCAAGTAAATATTTACATATGAATACAGTTGTTTCATAAACTGCAGAAAACTCTGGCAGGTTTAAAAAAAAACAGGATAATCTCCAACGAGGTCCAAGATGCAGTCATCTTGACTGGTCTAGTTGTTGATGGAGCTAAGAGAATCCAGGACTATTGTTGAAAGTGAGTGGTTGGTATTCTGAAGTCTGTGCCGATCAAGTGCGTGCTCTCTACTCTTAAAAAATACATTAATGAGCATTTGAAGAAATGAGTTGGTTGGCAAGGCGAAAATAGCAACCTCAATGACAAGTCGAGAATATGCACATTGTTTTTTTTGCCAGTTTATGACATGGTGATGAGTTGGAAGTCATGTAAGAGGGCCGCCATAGTAGCAAACAATTACATATTATGTTCCATTACATATAACAAATTGCAGAAATTTTACGTTAAGTTTTGTTCAAAATAATCTTACACTTATCAAACATTATACTACATTACATACAATGTTAATACTAATTATTTAATGAGAGTATTTCCAGGTGCTTGATATGATAATGAAAAAATGGTTCAATTACATACATTTATTAAAGATTTACTTTACATTTTTTTTTTGAAAATTACTAAACATTTTTCAAGCTTATTGTTTGAATATTTTGATTTTTAATATGCCAGTATTACGCATGAAAATTTCATGCGCTAAAATTATATTAGGAATCAAATATTTTTTTCACCATCCACATTAAAATTAAAGTGATTTTTTTTTATTTTTATATGTTGAAACACTTGTTGAATATAAATAAATTTTGAACGAACTTGAGAAATGATAAGTAATTTTCAATGAAAACGGATTATGATGCCATATAAATCAAAGTTTCTACAGTGTAAAAGGTTTTGGCATCATAAATTGTCTTTTGAAAATTTCTCACTTAAATCAATGAGCAAAGGCAAAAAGATTATAAAAAGCTTGAGGTAGATAAATACTAAATAGCAGGACGCATAACGTTCAAACTAATGTTCTGTGAGAACTATAGGCACTATTAATATTACTAATATTAAGAGATTTTACGCATAGAGGAGCCTATATATATATATATATATATATATATATATGTTCCAGTATACACTGGTATAAACATACCAGTTGGTGACTTTAACAGATAGGTTACAGCGTCCAGAATAATATTTAAATGCATTCTTATTACGGATTTATTTGTATACTAACATACAACTTAAAAATCACACAATAATATTCTTTCCCCCTTCTGTTATTCTACTTTATTAAATGATTTTCTTCTGAGGAGAGTTAAGCGAAGAAAATGTTTTATATGAAAATAGCATTTTACTGCTTTATGAACTACTTTGGTTAAAAGATTTCCTTTTTAATAGATACAAAGTTGATCTGAAAGAAGTTCGATTATGTTAGAAAAAATATCAAACCGTATCAATTCGAAGTATCAAAATGAATTCATACTCCCAAATTTTTGCTCGGAGATTCGAAATTGGCTCTCTTCTCTTACTATTTGTGCTTCTTAGAGGAATAATTGGTAAACTGTAATAATATGACAGTGTTTTTTTAATAAAAAGTTACACGGTCTTTCTAAATCAGTCAATAATAATCAGAAGTCTATGATTATTTTTGCTTTTTCAGTAACGAGGTATTCATAAAAAAGGTAAAAGTAAGAATATGTTCTTAATACGGAAACAAATTGACAATACACACATATAAAATAACTAAATTCATCATTCGAAGAGCGAACAGTTTAGTTACAATGACCAATATATAAATTACTTCAATATCTTCAAGCATATTTCAATATGATTTTTTTGTATCAAAACATAAAAAATGGAGTAATAATGGATTACATGGTTTATTCATTGTTATAATTTATAAGGTAATACTTTTAAAAGATATTGCTATGTGTTTGCTTATAGAAAAAACACACATTGGAAATAGAAATGAAAATAAGGTTTTTAGAAAATATATATTTGCATATCAATATGAATTGAAATTCATTTAATGACAAAAAAGAGAAAAATCATTCATTAAATATAAAAATTTAAATTTCATCAAACATTAACATTTTTAGTGCATATAAATTTTAAGAATAATATAACTTCAAAATTACACTTAGAAAATAAGTTTTCAAACTTTTTAACTTTATCTAATGAAAATTTCACTTTATATTTGAAATAAAGTAGTTTAGAAAGAAGTAAAGAATAAATCTCCTCAAATTAAAAGTAATTATTCTATTTATTTTTAATGTATTCGTTAAAATTTATTTTAAAATGCAACTATGCAAAATACATTTGTAATAAATGATCTGAATAATGTTCAATATATGTGCTAAAAAAACTAAATTTCTTGACACTATGAGAGGCGATAAATTTTCTTAATTATATTGAATGTTAATTGAACTTGCATGACGTCTCCACACGATATTAGTAACAAACATGGATACAAAAAGAGTTATTCCCAAATCTCGTATGAAACTATTCGTAATCTTTCTTAATTAAACCTACATTTTAAGCGTTAATCGTAGTACCAAAGTATTATTTTTATCAACAATAGCATCTAATTTCTACCATAAATCGTGTGGTATTCATATTAATTCTATTCAAATAAATTGCTTTGATGCAGTTGTAGAAAATTCTCTATCACTTTATTAAAACATGTGTGATCTGAAAGATATTTAAATAATTCTATAAAATTATAACCTGTTAATTGAAACATAAAGTAAAAATACATTTCTTACATTAAATTCTTACATTTGTTATAGTGTTTGAATACTATAATAAGATATTTGCTTTAATTGTACACTAATTAGAAATACAATTTTGCATCAGTAAATTGAAATTACTTCAATGAATCTTCTTTTTAAATCTAAAGAGAAAAATTGTTAGAAACGAAAAGCACCAGGCAGGAAATTTACATTAGTTTAAATATTCCACTTGTGCATCTTTTTTCTCTGAAGGAGGCAACGTAATTAATTTATTAATGTCATTATTGACACTTGGCTGCCATGAAATTAGCTGTTATATAATTTACATTTCTTGAAACGGACTTGTAAGATATATGAGGCATTAGTTTGATAAAGTATTATTTATTATTTTTCTATGTGTGTTGATTGTTTGAAGAAGTTTTGACAGGAAAGTATTCTACTAAATTTATATTGTTATATCATTTTTTGCTGATTTTTTTAATTGAAGTAAAAAAGAAGTTTTTGACGAAATAAAAAAAAAACCTATGTTTTTATTTCATTTGTTTATGAAGATTCTTTTGAGTTCTTTATAATAAAAGCAAAACTAACATATAGCCCTTATTTTACATTGAAGCAAGTTCAATTAAATATAATTTAGATACAGAAGATTTTTAAAACTGAAATTTTGCATTTATATCTGACTATCAGAATTACGCTAATATTTTCAAAAGTTCAAATTTTTTATGGTGTTTAAGTAACAATTAATACAATTTTCTGTTCCACCTGAAATTTTAAATAAAATATCGAAGCAATTTTTGTTGTGTTATTGTAATTTTGCAAATATTTTAAATTTGTGTACAAAGTTTCGTAGCTCTTGTATTATTTTGCGAGTTATTTAATTTTCCAAAAATGCAAAAATTCCAAATTATTTTATTTACCTTTAAATCTTGAAGCCATTTTTTTTTTCGCTTTTTGTATTTTAAAAACGATCGGTAATTTTAGAATACAAAAGGCCTTTTTTGTAATGAGTAACAAGTTTTCAAATTTTTTTCTGGTTATTTTTGTATTATGTTTTATAATTATTTGCATGAAAGAAAGAATTGTTTGAAAATAGTAAAAAATGTTGAAGCAGTAGGAATTTTAAAATACTGAAATATTTGAAAAAACAATTTAAATTTTTAACTAATTGTTTGTTTAAAAATGGATTTTTTTTCCGGAAATGCATTTTTTATGTGCATTCAAATATGAGAAATATAAATTTTTTTCTGTAAATATTTGATAAAAAGTGCTCAATGGATAACGTGCTTCCTTAAAACTGTAACGAATTTTTATACTATCCGAAATCCCATTGTGTTGAAGCTCAGCATCTCTAAATATTTATAGTTATATTAATAATCTTTATTCTCTATTATTTTAGATAAGATTTGTTTTTTGAAGTTTCGAAGAAGTTTAAAATATCCACAATCCTTAAAATCCTGCAAAAAATATATAAGATTATGTATACATATTTTAAGAAGTAATTTTAAAAATTTAAGTATAAACCAGGAAGTGAGTCTAATCATATTTATTACAATATATTGCTAAATATTTTTCTTGTGCAACATAACTGTTGATCCATTGAATAGTTTACATTATATTATTGAGTCATAAAAATATTTAAACAAAATTTTGAAAAATAAGCAACTAAGAGTTTTATTTCAGGTTTCAAGTAGAAAGGAGCATCACTTACAAATATTTGTGTCATATTTGACATGGTCTCTATTATAATATATTATTTTCGTATCCTTATAGTGTAAGGACATTACGTTTCTATAGGTATCTAATAATAATTTTTAATTACAAATATATTGAATATCTGTAGAGAAATAGCAATTTTATCAAATTTGATACTTCCATGTAATAAATTCTGAGCCCTCTTTAATAAGTATTCTTCTTCCGAATAAAGTTATTTCAGGTTATACATTTCCCATTATACTTATAGAATGTATTAAATTACCTTTGTACTTCTCTGTACCGTGAATCTGACCTATTTCAAATGTTTCTTCCAATAGTATCGATCATCTGTAAAGTATCAGAATGAATGATTTTTGAATACAATGGAAAGTAGAAAACTTTTTGTCCCTAAATATAGATCAAGTAATAGAAAGTTAAGTGTGTCATCATTCATTTGAATGTCATTATTTCCTCGTATATTACTAGCTCTATTGATTTACAAAATGCCTTCTGCGTGATTTACATTTCCTTATTATACATATTTTAGATGCATGGAATGTAATTGGATTTTAAGTAAAAGAGGGAAAAAAGAATTTTTTATTCTAAAATTAGGTATTGGTTATATGACAGTTAGCTTAGAATATCTGAAAATGGATAGTTCAATATATCAGTAATATCCTGTCATTAAGCCTTATAGCTTTCCTTTCCAATATCGTCTGCGGTTCTGATAATGCGCCTCGTTTAGACACCGTCTCACTTTCACAAATCCCCCAATTACTCACGCTCTGAATTACTGTACGAACTAATTCATGCTGTTATGTAATGAATCTCGTCACATTCCTGCTGCATTAAAAGAGTTTCCTTTAATTATCAAAATTTTATATAAATACTTACGCGTAAACTATATTATTTTTGTTTCTCTAATTTATATTTAATTAACCGATTCAAAGAAAGTAATATAAATAAATATCCTCAACTTTTTACATGAACTGATTTTTAATGCCATATTTGTTTCTTTAGAATTATTATCTTTTAAAAACTTTATCCACTGTTTATAAAATTCAATACCATTTATTATTGTTATACCAATAATTGGTATTTAACCACGAAAGCAAGCAAGTTTTCTTTTCTTCTAAGACTTGTTAAATATTTCTTCACTCATTATATATAAAAAAAAGATTTCACAATTTAAATACTTTAATAAATTGAAAAAGGTCTCATTATTTATTTAAATTCTTGTGCTTGAACACATAAAGTCATTTATCATAGAATTTGCAAAGAAATTTGAAATACAGTGTAAATACACCATCCTTATCTGCAAAATGTCCATGATGTCAGAAAAATAATAAAGTCCATGGGGTCAGAAATAAATCAAATAACATTGCATAAAACAGTTTGATTAACCCAAGAGAATCATATAAATGTATTGAGATATATTTTTTTCTAAAAATTAATGTCTTCAGAATATATAAGGAATATTGAATGAAGTACATTATTATGCAATGTTCAAAACAAAACCTAGTTTGATGCTATTCCTTTGTATGCCTTAGAGAATAAAATGCCCTTCAGCATTGACCATATACGTCATTTAAAGATTCAGGAGTAATAGCTGAAAATTTTAATATATGAAGTTATTTGATAGTAGCATTTTCGTATGAAGCGTAATGATGAAAAATATATTTGATATTTTCATTTCTGTAGTTCAATCAGTACATTTTTAAATCCCTGAAGGCAGTAAACGAGCTAAGCTGTAAAACAGTGCATAAAATTATGCAGATTAATGTCTTTCGAATGCAAGCAAATCATACATTCGTGTATGCGATTCGAACTGTAACTTAAAAATGCGTTGAGACTTTTATTCCGCTTATGTTGATAACATCAGAGAAATTTTCCCTCTCGTAACTATCTCTCAACCATTAAAATTTTAGCATTAATATTTCGTCATTTAATTACATTTAATTTTCGCTCAGTCAATTAATACAGAGTAAATTCACAAAAGAGCAAACACAATATCTTCTGGGGACGGAAGAGAGCCATCTAAATAACGCATGAACTGTCCCGGTATCAGTTAAAAGCCCGTGTCCCACGACACTAACGCAGTTAACTGAATCCCTTGTTGCCCCAAACCCTCTTCTAAACGCAATCCCTCCGGATATCGCATTCAAACGTTTGCAACTTTCGTAAATAATAGCGTCTCCACCCCGCAATATTATTATAATTACTTTACGTCTTTATCCATTAATTAGATCTCAACTTGACGGTTTCTTCGGCAGACTAAGCATTTATTAGGTTACAAACTCCGATTGAAGCGCTCCCATAGGCTAGGGAGCAATAAATTAAAAGTGGATTAACCGCCTGTCAGCTTCGTAAGTGCCCACAGGAACGAATACACTGCTTGTCGAATGATTGTCCTTCACTTTGCTCTGAATCATTCACATTTCGGTGGACAAGCATTCCACTAAGCGTAATATTCATTTGTAATACGCCTTCTGCATTTGAAGAGGTTGGAGTCGTATTTGTATTTGTTTGCACGTATTCTCCTCCTGATTGCATTACGGCGAAATTTGGAGCTCTATATTTGTTGTTCTCATTAAAAGACCTGGAATCCTACTACTTCAGAACATGGAAAGGGTTAACTGTAATATTTGGAAATAAAATCGAATGAATACTTAAGATAAATATTTATCTTCAGATTAAGAAATTTATCATTAGGTCCATATTCATGCAATGTATTTCATTATATATCTGTTTGAAAGAAAAATATAATAATCTGATATATAGCTTTATACATGTACTTAAATAAAATTTATTTCTTTATGCGTCACTAATATTAATAATGTACATATTTACATTTCAGATCGTTACATATTTTATTAAGATTCGTTAAATTACTTAAAATTTCTCAAATAATTTGCCTTATTTTTCATCTGAAATATTCAGAATTACTGTGATTTAAAAATTAAATGAAAAATTAAGTAGAATAAGAAAAAACAATTAAGAAATGCTTAGATTTCTCAATCAGCATGAACAAAAAAAATCATTAAAAATTACATCAAATCAAATTTATATAAAACACTGAAAAAAATTGCATAGAATTTGGATATGCATTGTGAATGGCAAACGATAACTTCACTCGAAATTTCAAGGCTTGGTATGACATTAATAAGGTAAACGAACTTCAATGCATTCTCTAAAATTTAAATATATTCTTTAATATACAAAATATTAAATTTTCTTTAATGATGATATATTTGAAGCATGTTGTTTTATAAATAGAGTAATTATACGAGGATTGTCTAAGAAAGTAAAGATTACGGGGTATCTGACGTTCGAAGAGTTTTTTATTTTTCGACAAGGTTAGTTGTTCTACATTTAAGGTCAAAATTCGAGGAATAGAATGTGTGCATGTTTGTCTTCATCTATTGAAAACTTTTGTTGAAATACTGTGTCGAATATCTCCAGCTGCGAACCTGATCCAATTTCTTCTCGCGAAGAGAAACGTACATTCCAGATTTTTTTACGAAATAAAAATTATTTACTGGTATGATGTCATGAATCACACTAATGTGTACAAGTGATGCCGTGATTATATTCGGTTTTGAACATCATCAATCACCACTTTCACAGCTCTCTGATATAACACCCTCAGATATTTACCTTTTTACTTCTCTGAAGTCCTTTATGGGTGAAAAAGGTTTTCTACCACCAGACTGCTGCCAAACGATGTTAGAAAAGGTAACGGAGATAATATTTTAACGAATGAAAAGAGCATTCGTTACCTGGCTCAAAAAATGCATTGAGAAGAAAGGTCATTATGCCGAAAAATAGTGATTGATGTTAGTATATAAATTTTGAAAAAATAAAATAAAATTATCACATTTTCGATTTTAAAGAAATTAAATATTCTTACTCTGTGGGAACTCTCGTACATTACTTAAGAGATTGTTTAAATCTTGAAAAAAGTAACATTTTTAAAAAGGAGATAATTATTGCAAAATTATGTTTATTATACAGCAAAGATTCATATGTAAGGGATAATCAATCTTCCATATACAGTAATTTGGATTCCAAGCGAATGCAATTTTGGATGAAGTCATCTGAAACAAAATTATAATTTTTTCGGAAGAACGAATGATTATCTTAATTAAAGTAATATAAACTTAGAATCAGTTAGTAATAAGTTAAAATTTCGATTACATCCGTGTGACACAATTTTGGAGTAGAAATACGAGTTGCAATTATGTTCTAAATATTTATTGAGATATGAAAATATGTATTTCTTTGGATTCACATTTATTGATTAAGAAGACATGGTACTTCGTTAGTATTTTTTTTAAAAATTAGATATATATAAACACGCATATATAAAATGCATTTCAGAAAAATAATCGCCTATTTCAAATAAACAATTATTGAAATCTTAGTTGCTTCCAAATATTTTTAGTTCTTAAAATTTCTTCTACTTTTAAAAATTTTAATATATATATATATATTCAAGCCATTTTTTTTTAAAATTTCGAAAGGTTTCGTACATTTATATGCGTGGATTTAGTTGTACTAGTGTATTATATAGCTTTACATAGACAATACGTAAAGCAGTTAAAAAACTGCCACTTCTAAATTTGAGGATTTGTTTTTTAAAACAAATGTTTAATTTAATCCTTATTACATTTACATTCTTACCAGATATCTTATACAAAGCTGTATAAGACAAAAAAGCCTTAGCGTTTAAAATACATGGACCTTATGAAAAATAAAAAGCTAAGAAAAAACAGTTTAAAATTCTGAAGTTCAATGAATTTAAATGTCAAACTGTTTTAAAATTGTGAGAAAATTTAAATAACTCGCTAAGTATTGTAGCTAAATCTATGGAATTATGTATATTTATTAAAACACCCTACAATTTAAATAAGAAAATATTTATTCAATATTTTTATCACTTTTTGGATATTGTATTTTTTGAAATCTCTAAAATTATGAATAATAGAAATGCCGAGAAAATAAATTAACAACAGTATTTTTTCCCTCTCAAAATAGTGTAAAAAATGCAAATTTAAACTTTATTCTTACATATTAATTTCTTGAATAAGAAACTCATGTATATGAACAAATGCGGAGAAATGGACGTTCAAGAACCTGTTTTCAATTGGATTCCTTGCCAAAATCTTAAAGCAAACTGAATTTTTCCACACATATAATTTAAAATGTACATAAAAAGATTCTCAGTTTTTTAACAAAAATAATATATTTCATAAATATTTATACCTTAACTAATTTGACCTTATTTGAAATACATTTTGATTTTCTTTTACCTTGGTTTATAATATTACGTGAACCTTGTACGTCTAGTTTTGTCATTGTCCAAAATTTTAAAAATTAACTTCATATACATGCATTATTATGATTTGTGAAACAAGTTAATTTTTATTTATTATGTTTTATCTAACGAATGAATAAATTAGCATTTATTTCAAACTCCAAGGAAGAGAATTTTGTTAGAAATTTCAATTTTTGTATGAATAATTCATGTGCAAATATGTATTCTATTTCACAGCTTTTCATTTTACTTTTAAATATAAACCTATAAAACCTATAATATTTACCGTATCAAAATTTTAAAATAATGAAATAATTGCATGCTTTATTCGGAAAGGTTTATAAAAAATTGCTTGAATTCCTTTGTTCTAATTATATTGAAAATATTTTATTAAAATTATTTAGATAGGAATAAGCAAAAAGTGAAAGATTCAGCTAACCATACAAAATTCTAATATATGCCTGAATTTTAATTAAAACTACAGACTTTTACCTAAGAATATACTTAACTGTTAAAGACTTGAGACTAACACACTTCTAAAATGAAGACGAAATTTAATTACTCGTTGAAATTTGCGCTAATTTTATTGCATTTTAAAGCCATTTATAGTTAATGAAAAAATAAATTGTCTGAGTAATTTATTTTCGTTAAAATTAAATTTTTAGCGCAAAAAATTTAAGATTGTAAGAATCATGTAAGAAATATTTTTTTTTTTTAATATTCTTTTTTTTTTACTCATTTTTTTTTAGTTTTAGGTTGTTTTTTGTACAAGTCGTTTTCAGTGCAAAATGCAATTAAAGAAATTCACAGTGCCTCAGTTTTAAAAAATATTCCTGATGAGCAAATTCAATATTTATGCACACATTTTCTATAAGATATTTTTGATTTAAAATAGAGCTAACTTTAAGAAATAATTTGATTGAAAAATGAGAAACTTTTTTTAAGTGTTTTACTCCAAAATGAAGTAGTTTTTATAAATCCTTATAGACAAATTAAATGCAATACATTCAATAATTTTTCAACTGTGTAATTTTACTCAGATTTTTGTAAAGAAAAAAATTCCTTTTTTTCTCCCCTTAAAAATAAAGTTTTGTTCAAACTTATTTTGGCTTTGTGAAATTCCTATACAAGTATTTTGTACAATTCAGAAGAATGCATCCTAACTAACATTGGTGCATTGAATTATGAATTAAAATATTCACAAAGAAGTAAGGATTGTTTGACAATTCATGAAATATTTCTGGAATTTTCGTCATGTTAGGAATTTTTTTCCTTTAAAGATTACTTTGAATCAGCTTAAAAAATTACGCCTTTTTTCAATTTCTTTCCTTTGTTACAGTCACTATGCTCTTAAATAACCAACAGGAATAGCTTCAATATTAATAAAAACTGATAAAAATCAGATTATATTAATAAGTATATGAGAAGAAGCAAAAAAAAAAAAACTATTTATGAATCTTCTAAAAATATTCCAACCTTTTAAAAAATTCCAAAATGTACGTACTCGAGTGTTAGATTTAAAGAAGCAACTTAAATAATATTTGAAAGTCTATGTTGTATTTATATATATATATATATATTAATTCATAAATAATTCCGAAATTTGAAAGAAGTATATAGAAATCTTGCGTAAAATACCTAGGCCAAATATTTATTATAATTACAAAAATTTATGCATCTTTCATTTTCATTGAAATATGTCTAAATTAAAGGCTTTTAAAGGCCATTTATTTCAGACATTAACATAATAATACTTAAAGATTTCTGCTATTACTTCTAAAGATCCATTTCAATAAAATAAAAGAAAAATATTCTTCAATCTACGCCCTGAAAGTGATTGAAGTACTTATAAATTTTAAAGCAGCTTTGGTTGAAATCAGATGATTTTTTTCTTACAAATGCGTTGAGGTTAAAGTTCTCTACCCTCAGGATCTTTCTTCATTGGCTGAAATCAAAACCCGCCCCAAGAGAATCGATATTTTGTCGTTTAGCTATCATGCGGAAACAAAACAAGAAAATAGAATGAAAAAAAACTAAAAGAAAGAACTCTCCATCCCGCAACTCAGAACAAAATTAATTTTCCCCTTTTTGTAAAGGGGAGGGAGACGAGACCAAGAAGAAAGCCAACCCACTCGATTTAGGTCCAACCGAAGAAGAGAGCGAAAATAATGAGACGAAAGGAACAAGGTAAAAGTTTCATTTATCAATCGACGATTTTTTTTCATCGTTTTTTTCCTCCCTCTGTGGCTGTATAGAAATACGGTACATTGTTTTTATCCATTAAGTTTATTTCTTCTATTCTTATTTCTTCTTTACCCTCCCTTTCTACTTCGTTGTTTCTGTTCCTGTTTTCTAGTCGACAATAGTATCTGATGTGTCTGTACATTATCCTACGAGACTCACTAAGAAAACGACGGCGTTTGTATTGTGAACACTTCAGCGGTAAGCCGTCTGGGAATTGTTTAAGTTTATTGTTAGGGAAAGAGGATGCGGTGTTTGTAATTTCTCAGCAAATTCCTTTTATTATAATTGTCTTGACGGTTTCTCTTTATATAAATATGTTGTTTATATAAATGAAACTGATTGAATCAAATCCGTGGCTAAGATTTCTGATGAACTATTAGCCCAAAAATATATAGTGTCATCTATGCTTTCTAAAAAATTGCCTGTTAGATAATAAACTAGATAAATAATTTGCTGACGTCCTTAGATTGAAAATCACGATGCCTAATTAGTATGTCAGTGGCTTCTAAAAGATACATCATAACTTCAAGTCTATTTATCTCTTCACCAAGATAATTGTTTTAATAATAATATAGATGGCAACACTTCGAATATATATCTGCTCTTCTGGATCCTCATTTATGGCCACGGCAGCCTAACTGTCGAGTTCACGAACTTGCGGTCGATATTGTTTCGAGCCCTGATATCACTTAAGACCCGCTGTGAAATGGAACAATTACACATTAATTCTGTCGAAATTCCATGTATTCCCATTGGCTTGGAGTGGTGGCTTGGAGATGGAGGTGTCAGCTCAGGTAACGTCCTCATCACTTGACCATGGTTCAAAATTATGAAGTACGTTGCCAATAACACTAGTGCTGATTCAAGTGCGACGTTAATAAGCAGTCAGTTAATCAAAACTTAATTTCATTTAATGTACTGTGGCAATTAGGATGAGGTTCTATCTACGGTGTTTTTCATGTAATTGGGTGGCCACAGTAGCCTAATGGTCATGATCGAAGATTCTCAGCTGGCGTTGTTTTCTCGGGCGTTGTTTTCAACTGGCGTTATCGGGGTTTAGAGACTTGATGCTTCTAATGACCCGCCGTGTAGCGGGGCTGATAAATGTTTAATCTGGTCAAGGTCTCAAGTACTGCCATTGGCGTTGTGTGAAAATTTGGAAATGGACATTGAAGCTTAGGTGTCGTCCTCGTCACATGGCTGATATTCAAAATTACTAGGCCCGTCACCAAATTCCTTCACGTTCAATTTCAGTGCAATGTTAATAAATAATCACACGTCATGCTTTGTAACTGAATCATGATTTAAAAGTACGTATGCTATTGCTGATTGCTTACACTGAATGGCTGTAGAATGATTTAAAAATTAATTGATCTTTCTAATCAGCCAGGATTCATAAAATGTGTAATATTTTGTTTTAAATATTTTCATCTTTGAACTGAGCATATGATATAAATAAAGATAGTTATGTGGGCTTAGAAATCATGAATTTTGATTCTACTAGAGGTAATTTAACAAACTAATAAAGACAGCTACAAGGTAGAAGATGAAAATTTCAAACGTTTTGAACTGATTTCTGATGACACATACATACCAGTGTTAAATGAAAACAAGTGAGAAAGAAGTTTTGAATGGGCATGGAAATTTATCAAGCGGGAAATCAACTTAAGTTTCATCAAAGTCATTTGACTGAGATTCAAAAGTACGAGCTTCTTTACCAATAGCCCACTAAGCAAAGGATACAACTGACAGTTTTGGAGAGGCTTCTCTAGATTACCCATATAATCCATATTGAAAGATTCTATTGCGTATTTTCTTCTTTATTATTGGACATTTGTTGTTTGTGATTAAACTATTCCTTATTTTAAATGTAATTTCATCTATTTTTCAACTTCCTAATATATAAATATATGTAATTTGTGCATTTTTTTTGAAATTATTACTAATATAAAAATATAGATACTCTTCCCCATTCACATTTCATACTCCGCGTGTTATCTCAAAATTTGCAAAACCGACGAAATTATCATGTAACGTACAAAAAATACTGAAGTGAATTTGATTTCCAGCCTCAATTAATTTAATAATTTATTTACAAATTAATTTGTTTTTATAAACTTTTTTCTGAATATATTTAAAATAATTGTTTTTGAAAAACCATTTTTAAACTGTTTATAAGAATATGAACATAATTTTATCCTAGCTGTAATATATTTTTTTCTGGTTAACTTTGTTGTAAGAATTGATTTCCTTTTACTTATGCAGTACATGATCTGTATTTGAGAGTTCCATTAAGCCTGGTAACTATCTGAAATTATTTCGGAATGAAGTTTCTTTGAATTTTTTTTATAGACGTTACATTTTTAGTCTGGTTTTCAATAAACTTCGTCTGTTTCTTTTTATGTACTATCGTTTTTTTATTCATTTATTTTCTTTGAGGGTTGTTATGTCTTTGATTTCTTACATCGAACTGGTAATTATTAATTTGAAAAAATGTTCGCAAAATCGTGACTTTCGCAAAAATGAAAAATATCACAAAGAGACATATGAAATCTTTCCTTAATGAAATAAATTAATATTATTTTTAACTAAAAACTTTAATTTCAATCAATAACTCAAGTAAAAATTATTTTCTAATTTAACCTACACTTTCATTTTTTGTAATGCATTTAATATAATTATTTAAGAGGAAATTTAAAACTACAGTAATGGTGAAAAGAAATTCATTTCCTACTCATTACTTGGTATTTCAACCATTGATATGATTGTAACGCATCAGATAGCAGATATTGCCAATTCATATGCGTTATAATAGGTCACATTAAAAGATCTGTGTATCCAAATATAGTTGACGACGGCAAGTTAGTGATTGATGGTAAATGTAACAGATACGTTACCACTGGGGAAATGGATTTCAGATAAACATGTGTGAGTGTAAAGCGTGATATACTCATTAGCTTTCGCGTTGTCAAATGCAAACTAGCTGAAGCAAGCCTTTGGGAATGATCAATTCACAGAGAATCCTTTTAGATGTACCTTTATCAAGAAGAAAAAGGGAACATTAATATCCAGCTAAAGTTTAACGTACATCATATTTGTACCTCAGATTCTCAAAATGAAACAAATCTGTCACAAATTTCCTTTTTTTAAAAATTACCTGAAAATAATTTTAATGATGAGTACAAAGGTATTTTTTTTCCTAAAATAAAACTTTAGTTTTCTATTACGATGGTAAAAATTTTGAATTATGCATATTTTACACAATTTAATTACATTGTGATAAAATAATATAATTAAAATAAATAATCACAATTTCTTTTCTTAAATATATCAATTGTATTTGTTACAGTTCCTTTTCATTGTAAAAATTTGACATATAATGAACTAAGTACATGAAAAAAAAAAGAATTCATATTGGCATAACATTAACAACTATTCAGATCATTTTTTTTTTCTTTTGAAAAACATGCACAGGAATATCTCTTAAAATTTTAAAAATTAATTTACCTTCTTTGTCCTTCCGAAATTCAAACTTTCTGACAAGAAGCTATTTAGTAATTAATCAGATAATGAAAGCCCTATAATCCTTTGTCTAGTTTCCTAAGAAAGATTATTATAATAACGTTGAAATATTGACCATCTAATACTCCTCGAATAATCCTTTACTTCCACTTGCATTCCACTGAGCACAACTTCAATGTACTTCAATTAAACTTTATTAAAGCCCTTTAAAATGAACACTTGCCCTATGGCTTACGAGTAAGTCCTATTGAAACGCTTTGGAGAATCACAGTTTTAGCAGATGCAAGCGAAGTGCATTAACTTTTCAATTGGCGTGTCTGCTTAACCACGAGTTTTCTGGCCATCGTTAGCAAGCCGACTTACAGGCGCAACTTAATTCGGGCGAGTTCACCATGCACAGCAATTAAACAAGCTCCAAGCGTGTAAGGATATCCGTGACTTTCTGCCAATAAGGCTAATTTACCGGAGTCCGGCGATTTGTTACTTTTGCGAAGGTATTCTTTATGTGTAGCGTTATTTTCTTTTCGTGTTCAAACGGCCGGATTTTTACCGAATGGACTTTGCCGTTTTCTTATTTTTTTGTAAAAATTGTTCGAATTATTTTATTTAGAAAACCAATCGTTGGAATTGAAAAATATATAATGGTTTCTATTTGTTTGAAGTCTTTATCTGGTTCATTACGGGAGTTGTTACACCAATAACAACATTCATGGTAAGAACAATGTTTCAAAATTTTTAAGTGTTATATTTAAATACTTCAAAATAAAAGAAAGTGTCCTTACAATGCAAAAAATAATCTTAAAATATAATATATTTAAATTGTGAGTTACAAAAATACGCTGCATACATATTTTAAAAAATACATTTATTTTCAAACACCTGTAAATGTGTTATTTTCAATTCTTTTGCTTCGTTCACCGCAGAATTATTTTCTCTGCATCATCCTGGATATATCATACATATAATTAAAATTGAAAATAAGTCTTAGAAAATATTTTAAAGCATAAAATTTTTTTACAAAATATCTAGTGTAAGTGTTCAATTCTAAAAGATAAGAAAAATATGTTCATTCGTCTGTAAATGTAATTAGTTCAATTTACTTGTTCTAAAAACAGTACCTTTTTATCTTAAGGTTGTTTGATATGATTATCTAACTGAATAGAACAGAGCACATATTGTTACAGAAATAAATCTTATACATATATTCTAAATTATTTGTAAAATAAATATTTACTGTTGTGATCTCTTTTTTTTAAAAAAAAAAATTACCAGCTGTATGATTTTTAGAACGTTTAGCAATTTCATAACAGAACAAAGCCAAATTTGAATAACATAATTATACCTACTGTATTATTTTAAATAAAATGATTTACAATTTCAAGGAAGGAGCTATCACGTTGGACGTTGTGAGTCGTTAGTTATCTCGATTGTAGTATGAGTGAGAAACGATTCGGAAGCACCAATTCCGAAGGAAGCATGTGCCGGATACTTCATATTTTCACAATGTAATCCAAATTAAAGGGACTAGAAACCCGGTGAATACCGGATATTTCAGTTGATGTTGAATGATAACGTTTACGGTAGTAATGTGCGGTGTTAAACACTGAGAAATTTAAGATAAAATTAACTCACCTAATTTATGCTTTATTTAAGTAAATTCTTCAAATATTGTTATGGTAAAATCATTAATATTCCAATAAACTAGATAATTTTTAGTATAACGTAACTTAGTGATTTAAGTTATCTAATAAATATGTATGATATTCAAAACAATAAACAATGTTCCTAAGTAAAGTATAGTAAAAAGTTTTAAAAAAAAACAACATAAATGTATTAACTAAATATCAAATTAAAAATCTTTTTTAAGTGTTGAAAATCAGAATATACTACGAGTTTTATGAATATGATAATTAATATTAACATTTTTTTTTACATTTAATTATTTTATTTTCCTATTTTTTTGAAACATAACGCAAATTACAGATTTTTGTTTCATTATAATAGAAGGTAACGAAATTATGTTGATAATAATCTATTCCTAAATGAAAAATAGGGTGTATTCTTGTATATAAAGAATAAAGATTAATTTGTGGAATGTAGTAAATAATATGCAATTTTAACTCTGAGGAATAAAAGTTTTTTATAAATAATTAATCCTAATGCAGTCATACATTTATTATTCAAAAGGGTCTACAAAATAGCATTAATTACCATATCAGCTCTTATTCAGAAAGTAAAATACCGTTAGGTAATAAATTTATTTTAGAAGGACGCAGTAATAAATATTGCAAATGCAATGCTTGGAATAGCAAAATTAATGAATTTTCTAGCTCTTTTTCTTTCAAGTGTTTTATTAGCCTCGAAAATCTACTGCAGATACGAAACAATATCAAGAGTTGATTCTCCTAAAGTGCCTAGACATCTCTACAATCTTATCAACGCAAAAAAGAGTTCTAATAATCTCAGATCTATTAGTTAATTACAGTGTAGTCGATCCGTATTTAACAACATGTATATATAAATTTCATTATTAATTGGATCGTTAATTCACTAGAGACTTCGTAATAAATAATTTGTTCTTCTGAAAATTTAGTCATTAAAATTTATGACTGTATTAAAACTTTTTCCTACTTAAAAACTTCGAAGCAAAACTTAAAACTGTTACTTTCAGAACTTTAAGACGTTTTCTATGTTATGAGAGAACAAAATAATTACATCCTGAATCATGTAAGAATAGAAAGAAAAGGACTTAAGAGCTGAGGTTTAAACAAAAGATTTGTAAGAGAAAAGCTAGAACCATAAGTACAGAAAAGAACTTCAGTTTTAATTATTTTTGTTTGCCTTTCCACTTCGCAATTCGTTTTCTCGACTCAAATGATTTTTTCATCTCTTTAAAAAGTCTTTAAGTAGGACTTTCAGAAATTCTAATGGTCAACATTTCTAGAAATACTATCCAGTTGGGATTTATTAGATTATCTTATGATTAGAAAGTAAGGGTTCTGTAGATAATTCTAATTATGTGGTTTACA
>BMAW01076405.1:503864-530253 GCA_019974015.1 Nephila pilipes | reverse complement strand
TTTTAAATCAAAATTTTATGATTTGGAACTGGTCAAGTTTTATATTAAATATAGAACAATTAATATTATCTGTGGTTTATGAATTAATTTTACTTTGTAACGTGCTAAATATCAAAAATTATTTTGCATGCATACTGTATTTTATACATAGTTTATATTTCAATTGTGTAATAATTTTAATCAAGAATAAATTGCTAATAATTATTTTTGATCTTGTGATAAGTTATTCTGTCTGTACTCTCTTTTTCTATATGTATTTCTGCCCTAGGAAATAATAAGATTTAACAAGCTTAAGAGGGTTTTTTTTTCATCCACTTCTTCTTATGCGACAGCTAAACCACTAAATCCGTGACTACAATGAAAATATACACCATTTGGTGACATCAATTTATAAGTTCGATGTATTGCAATGCATTTTTCTTTCCACAAGTCTATAGACAGCAAGAGAGCCGGATTAATGCCAAGTCTGTTTGCTATCTTTCCACATTTTTGCTGCTATTTCCCATAGTTTCTTTTGTCCTAGAACTACTCTAACGGTATTTCTTTCTCTTTTACTTTGGCTGTCATCACCTGTATCTGACGGAAACGGCAACTAAAGTGTCACATCCATATCCAGAGCGAATGTATTATCTACTTTATTTATAGCGTAAGAAAGACAAGTAACTTTATTCACATTTCTTATGAAATTGCAGTGTTTCCTTCAATGTGAAGAAATTGAAGTTATAGAAGAAATACGCTATAAATTTATATTAATGTTGCAAAATAGTTTGTAAAAATGTTACAATAATTTTTAAGTAAAAATAATTAAGATATTCTTAAATTATACTAAAAGATATTTGTTTCCTTCTCTATGGTATCAGATTTAAACGTTATATAAAAACAAAAATATGTTAAATTCTCAAATAATTTAGAGTAAATAGTTTAAAAACAAATAATTTAGAATTGTGAATCTTTGTAGAGTTTTTTGAAGAAATAAAACAATTTTAAACTATGCTTATAATTTCTACTCTTAAAAGGTATCATCTAAAATACATTAACGGTATCATGAGAGTAACCTCATTTTAGTAAATGAATATTATTTTACATATTAAATAAAGAAATGTAAATTAAATTTAATATATTATAAGTATTATATGTTTCATAGAAATTATAAAATATATTTTTGTACTGATATTGCATATCATATTGTGGATGATAGACCATTCTTTATCACTTAAAATTTCAGCACTTTCTCCCATGTAATTATTAATAAAGTCTATTTATCATTTGCCACATCATCGTCTTCAACAATGTTATCTTCCTTATCGCTTATATTATCCTCATAATCGCTACGTTTCTAGCATAATTTTTTTTAGTTTTATCTTTTTTATTGATAGTACAAAATTATCTCTTCACGGCAATAAAATGAATAAAATAAAATGAATAAAAGCACTTCTAAAGTAATTATTTCCTTACCTCTTAGCTTATAATTGTCTTATTAGAAACAAAATTATAGCTACGGTACTTAACAGTAAATTAAATCTCACGAAGTAATTTTAAAAAAACTTACACTTTCGGTATCATGGGTGAAATATCACTCCAAATCAATTTTTTTTGGTGCAGCTAACGACGTGCACAACAAAAGTGAACTTCGGAACTTTTTTATAACGGTATTCTTACTAACGCCACAAAAGAGTATTGGAAAAATCAGTGTTATCAGTAATACACTTTTTTAATCAGTGGTATTTTTCCCATGATACCTTTGAAGGGTTAATGCAAGATAAATATTTAATACAAAATTCTGAAATCCCTGGAAACTGTAATTATTTTTATTTTAAGCCTTCAAATCAAATAGTATATAGAATATTGATTTAAGTACAAACATAAGCAAATTTGATATTCTTGTAGCTTTCTATAGTTTAATATAAAATAACATGTTGATTAAATATATTAATATCAAGAAAATAAACAAAAAAGGATAATTATTAATAATTATATTTTAAGTAAAAATTTTATTTATATTATGCTATAAACAAGAAAAATAAGTATCTGTGATGATAACTTTTACTTTCATTAGTATTACATAAATTGATATTTATTATGAATGTAATTTTATTTTATTATGATTTTTAAAAAAATTGTAACAAAAATATGTTTTCCACCTTGTTGCTTAATTTACATTCCTTCTGGCTGCTTCAAAATTCTATTTTCTTTTCTATACAATACAATAGTCATTTGTACAATTAAAGAACGAATTATATTTTTTTAGATCAACATTTTATGCCAACTGATAATTGCATATAAAAAAATCATTAGAAGAATAGTGTCTAAAAATATTTTAACAAACATTAATTAAGTGTACATTATAATATGTTATTCATATTTATAATGAGATTATACATTTTTACACTATAAAGTAAAATTTGTTTCATGATAGAAGAAAATTATTTAAATACATATTTTACTGTAGAAAGTTTGCATTAATATTTTTAGAATTTGTAGAAGCTATTTGGATATTTAAATTTATTATTAATAAGATATTTTATGAAAATAAGTAATTTATGTATATATATATATATATATATATATATATATATATTATAATTTCTATTTGATCAACTTTCTTAATCATAAAATTATTTTATTTAATGATAAAAAAAATCAGCAAAGGCTAAGTTACATACCTTTATGACGGTATAATATAATACTTAGGTGAATTGCTTATTATGTTCTTTCGAATCATATATCAACTGTTTATTATACAATAAATTTTACTGTAAAATGGTTACTGATTCGGAAAAAAAAAAGTAATTCAAAGTAAGTTTCTCACGCTGTTTTAATTTTCATCTAAAATGTAAAATTAATTTGACACTCCCATCAGCATTACAGTCTAACCTTTGTTTTCAGATGTTAAATTAATCCGTATTAAATAGAACAATTCAAAGTCCTGAATTACTATTATAAGATAATTTTACTGTCAAAATTAAAATAAAATGTGAAGTGTAAAAAATTGAAAAGCAATATTTAATTTTTTTTTCTTTTTAAAAATAAATTTAAATTATATTTTTATTGACATCAAAATTAACAAATATTATTTTAAATATATATCCTTTTTATCAGAATTTCTGAAAATTATCGCTCAAAATGCTTCGTCAAACTCAATTGTAACAAAAAACATATTAGGAAAGAACCTGACATAAGTTCAAAATAAGGAACAGATGCGAGATTATATTTATATTGTCTTTTTTTACTTCGTTTTATTGTTCTATCGATTACACTTTTTCCAGCAAATCTCTTGAGATCTTGAAAAAAATATGAAACTTACATTTTGTATGCATGATTATTATAGTTTCTTTTATAATGTTGCTTTACAAGTAGTCAAGAGGCGATAACTTACACTAGAAAGATAAACTGCTGGAGAGTTTATACAAATTGATGCAGCAAGTATGAAACATTACATACTTGAATTACATTTTTTGACGTTGATAAACTGAGGTTAGAAATTCATTTAGATGTTTATTGTAGAGACGCATCATATTCCCCCAAAATACTATTTATATGTTGTTTCCATCTCGATTAGAAACATAATTTCGTTGCTTTCTTTCAAAATAAAATTTGTCGAATAAAAAGACAAAATTAGGGTCTGAGTTTTTCCATTAGGTTTCTGTATTAACCTGGAAATGCTTGGAAGAAACATTCATTTTACATATTTAACTAACTTATTATTAAAATTCCCCATATATACATTAAAAAATAGTATTTTGGAAATGTTGTAATTCATTGTAAGTGAATTTTGGTTACTTAGAAAATACCAATAAATATTAATGCAAACACAATTGTTTCTCACATTGATAAATGGATGAATATCCCTTGTGTTTACCATCATTTATAAAAAAAAAATATGTCTCATACTTTCATATAGTTTACTAATTTACAATGTCAAACTTATATTTTGATATTTGTAATTCATTTCAAATTTTCATACATAGTTTCTATTATTTCATTTATGTTTTTTTTTGTTTGTTTGATAGTTTTATGTCAAACGTGTGAAGAGTTTTATTGGTCCCATTTATGTCTAAGATATACATATAAAAAATTGAGAGATTGAAAAAAACTAAGAAATAAAATTGAGAGACTATACTCAGAGGCTATAAGCTTAAGCTGTTTCCAGTACTCGTAAAAAAGTTATTGCTAATAAGGTAAAATCTTTTCTATGCTGGTATTACCTTATCTTATGAACAAACAGTAACTTAGAGAATTTTAAATGGCTAACAACGATCTAGATCTATTATATTTCAAAGCACGTCTGTGGGACTTTCTTCGCTATTATAAAACTCTCGAATATCTGTAAACAGAATCCAACCATTTACTTTCCACTCAAGGGTTTTATCCAAGTAAATTTCTCTTTATTTTCCGAAGCTTTTCAGACCTACCAAGAAATAATTTAGAACACCATCCCTAAAGTTCAAAGGGATTTTTTCCTTTCTCCTCTTCCTATGTTTTATTTCTTGATTTCGTTTCTTTTGTGTTTCTTTGAGTCCAATCAGTAAAGTCAAGCGCAAGTTTGTCCAAACCTCGAGGGATTGTGCAAGGGTAAGACACCCCAGAAAAGATGTACCACTGCAAGGCCTCACTAGGGGTGGAGTTCAAATATTACTTCTTCCTTTCCTCCTTAAGAATTTTTGGCTTTTTACTTCTTTACTAGGGAACTTTTGTTTGAATTTCAGAAGAAAATCTTTCTAACCAATTTCTAGGACCAGAAACTGCGAAGAGAATCTTTGACATTCTAGAGTTACGACATTCCCCCTTTTCTGTCATTTTTTTTTTTACTTTCTTATGAAGAAGTTAGTAATACCTAGTCTGGACTGTTTGGTGAAAGTGTATCTAATATTAAGTCAAGTCAATTTATTTGCTATTTCTCGGGATGCTATATAATACGGATTTGCTGAAGAATTTGTGTGCAGTAATTTTATATGATCATCTTCAGAAGAAAAAAACACTGTTTCTAATATATATAAATGTTTTAATTAACTATGTGTTAGTCACGTTCTTGTGGTAAAATGTACCAAAACATCTCAACAACCCAAAATTTATCAAATACCAAAATAATTCGTATCTTATAATAATTTCTTATGTGTGAAGATAAATTTCCAAGGTTACAAAACAATTTTAATGTTAATTATTTATTTAAAAAATTGCATATATTGTTTTTATCATTAATGCATTATTTTCTTTATGTACAGAATTTTGCTTGGAAAAAAGTTTACGATTGTATAGGTTTTAGGTTTCGGACAGGATTGATTCAGTAATGATTTAAAAAATCGTAGTTAGTTAAGAGAATATGCAACCATTTGAAGTGAAATACATGAATTTCTTAGCAGGGAAAAATAAAGTTTTTTTTCTTCTTCTTTTTGCTAAAAGTTTTTTAATTTTTTTTTCTATTTTTCTATACCATTATAAAAAAATGAAAATATGCATACATTGCAAATTGTGATACAGGGATCACAAACTCGCAATTGCTATCTATTGCCAGTTTTTTTCCTGTATTAACCTTTTGGGTTTCTTTTTTATTGTGTTCGAATTCAAAATTTCATCCAATTAATTAAATGGAAAGTTATGGAAAGTAGTGAATAGATAAGATAAATTATATTTATAAACAGCGAGGAATTGAATAATATGGGCTGGTGATAGTTGGTATTTTAATGTGTCATAAATATTACAAGGCGAAATTAATGAGTGAAACCTCAATTGCAGACTTGTGTTCAATAGAGAGCTTTTGTAGTGAAACGAAATAGGAGCAACGAAGTTAGTTACTCACCCCTCCTTTTCCCAGATAAAAAAAATTACTTCATCTAAAACCTTAAACCCGATTGGGTTGGTAAGAGCTAGTTTAATTTATTGTTTAAACTTTAGGTCAAATGCGTATAGAATTTATATGATCACAGAAAAAGTCCTTTAGATATCCAAAATTCTACATTAGTAAACTATAACAAGAGAACTTGATTAGCATTTGGCTTTCTCATAATTTGATTTTGTAATTTGTAATTCTCTAATTAAAGTCAGTGATGACAGAAAAAAAGGAAGTATTACAACGACATTACAAAATTTGTACAAAAATTAGGCTTGTGTAGTTTTTCAATTGAGGAAATTATTTTTTTTTTCAGTCTTTGTTAAAATGCAGTTCAGTATTATGTAGTATATGCATAAAAATTAGGATATATATATTCCTTAAAATGGTTACAACTAAATCTGATTTAAAAATAATAAATTCAGAACACATCGCCAATAATAAATAAGTTTAAAATTATGTGAAAGTCGATGGGACATCTAATAACATAACATTTCAGTCATTTGAAATTAAGCTCAATGGATTTAGAGTATACACATGAAAACAAGGTAATATTCTAAGTACTATTAATGTACTATCACTCTTGTGGCTCAGTTATTCACAGTTGTCTGCGCAGAAAAGATGCTGAAACTTAGACTAGTAATACGAATACGATTCTTATAAGTCTTCATCATGAATTTTAATAAGTGAAGCAATTACACTCGTCAATTAAATTACGGAAACAAGCTCGATCTCAAATACGTTGCTCCGAGTATCGATTTCGGGTTCATTCAAAAGCGGAACACTTTCAAATGAATTCCTAGATTACGCCTACGCGGCTTGGAGCTCTTTTCTGGAATTGCCGGTGGCAAGTAATTTCGATTTCAAGGTTCCATCCCTCCAGTTTAGTGGTCGATAAAATATTAGTTAATAGCGTTTGATGAAGTAAATTCAAATTATACTAGTTCTATTGCTTTGAATTAATTTTTAAAAACAGTTGTGTATCAAATGTGTGAATTATGAATGTATGATGAGATTATTAAAATGATTCATTAGTATTTTATTTTTTTACTTTTGCAGTATTTAGTTTTATATTTCAAGTATACTATCTACTGTTATAAAATAAATTTTGGTTACTATTTACCGAAAGGTAAGTATTTTTTATTTTGAATTTCTTTATATTGTAATGGAATTTTAAAATTTATCTTCTAAAGAATTTAAAGATATGTACTTAGCTACTAAGACTGATTTAGATTAAATATTGTAAATATACTCTATTAGTACTCTTTTGGTAACATGTCAAAAACTGACCGGAGCACCTACAAACTACAGGAAATGCTATATTACTGGAAAATCCCTAATAATACTGAATTCAGAAAATTCAATGTGTTTTTGTATAAAATTATATACAGTGCACGTAAAATTCTCAAATATATGAAATAATTAAAACTATAAGAAAATGTACTGTTTTGTTTTGATAGCGTAATTTATTTCATTGAAGTAGGAGTCATAAAATGTACAGCAGTGACTTATCTGCCCGCGTATAAACGTTGAATTCTGTAAGGAACGGAAAGGTAAGTTCTAGATCATAGATGGACTATGACAGATTTTCAACATTAATAAAATTGTAAAAATATAAGTTTATTTTATTCTTATTTTATATTTTACGACAAAAATTGTTAATTGTTATTTGAAATAAACATCTGTGAAGCAACTTTGTTTCATAGTTTACGGAGCTGGTATGAGAACTTTGATAATTTTATATGACAATGATTATATTATTCTTGAATAGTTTATACATTAAAATTTAAATCAAGTTGGAATCAGGTGACGTCTTCTTTCGGGAATATGCACCAAAATCCTACATTAAGGCCCTCATCTATCGGCCATTTAGATTTCATGAAAATAATGTTAATCGTATGGGAATTTTAACTATCGTCTGCAAATCTTTGCTATTTCATCTATTTGAATGTCATAAAGTGTATCAAAAATAGCAAAAAATACTGAAGGTTTCTGTAAAATTGTATATATTTTTTTCGATTATCAAAAGTATTTTTACCTCAATTTAAATGATACCTTTGTGGGTTTTCTAGCCTTTAAAAATATTCTAAAATATTTTAAAAAATCAGAAAGAAAATGTAATTCTTTAAAATAAATAAAATAGTAGAGATGTGAGAAAGCTAGTAGAAATTCCATATTATTTATCATGTTAACAAAATATAATTTTTGCATCCTATATCAAATTGGAATTAAACTCTTACAATTAACTTCTTAATAGGTTCCAACTAGGCAAAAAATACATTATTTCAATTGCAAACATTTTAAGAAACTCTTTATGAGATGATTTAAATTCAATAAAATTGAGTCAAGTAACTTATATTTTATCATTAACAGAATCGGTTGCTGATTCAACAAAAATATCCTATTTTCTTTTTCGTATAGCTACTTACAATGATTCTTTTTCAGAGCCAAAATTAGAGTTACATTGCTATAAACAGTTTCAATGTTAAAAAAATGTCATCAAAATTATCAACTTCAACTATTTACTCGTTCCCGAAAAAATGTCTTTCCCTCTTTGGAGGATATCCACTATCTTAAAGGATTCTGCTCAATTCCAGCAAATACTTTCGATAATGTGAGTTTCGACTTTCGAAACATTTCTTTCCCAACGTATAGTTCTAAAATAAGAATTTTTTTCCTCGCACTTTCTTTCAACTCTTTGCAATTTCGCTTTTATGTCCAGCTAATCGGATAGGATCGCTTCCACTGATAGGTTTTCGGACACAAAGAATGCGTTGCTATTTTCTATTTCATTCCATCTCCTTCTACACCCTTTAGATTTGTCCTAAAATCTACAGCTGGAAGCGTTGATAATAGGGGTTGGCAAAATTGGAGGTCATAAATGCAGGACAATTTGAAATGTCTTAGACAGCTGCAAAAGTATCTATTTTAGTTTATTTGAGATATAGTTCAGTAAATAAAAGAAATTCTCCTTTCCAAGTGAATATATTTTATAAAATTTTCAATATAATTATCTCTAATGTTATCAGAAAAACATTATGTTTACATAAATATGTATGAATTGCTTCAAAAATATTCTGCGCGCTTATTTTAAGCCAAACTTTAAGAATTATGAAAATTAATGTTTTTGGAAGTGGTCATAATGTAATCTACATTTGGAGGGGGGTCCTTGTCACAGATGATTTTAGTTAACTATGTTCTCTATGAACAGAGAGGTGCTGTAAGTAAAATTGTCTAGAGTAACAATGGAATCTTTGGATTGCAACACCTAGTCGATTATTATATTTGTTTCAGAGTCATGTCAAGTGATTTTAATGATCCTTATATCAATATGTTAATTAAAGTAAGACTATTATTTGAGTCAAGATCAGAAAAAATTGATCCAATGCTATTATTATAATACGGAGATTGATTTACCATCTTTAACCAAGATACTACTGTATGTGTTAAGCTATATTTTAAATCGCGTAAATGTATGTTTTGATAAATATAACTACATTTGAAATGTCCTATATCACAGGAACAAATTATTTACTAAGAAAAACAATTCACAAAAAAACTTTTTTCCCATGTTGGCACTTGATCTTGCTGACGGGAATCAGAGTTATCAAGATTACTGTTCTTTATTTCATAAGTAGTATTTACGGATAAAAGTAAAATGAAAAACTACTTCAAACCTTGAGCTATTTCGCATTATTCATAAAAGATTTATGTTTTGTATGTGTTAAGATGAATTTTGGTCACGTTTGAGGCGTAATTCTAACCATGCCAAGTCATTCTCTATTATTGACTAGTTCTATTAATCTTCTTGTGACATAATGAGAATATAATTCCTCCTCGAAATTTACGTGGCATTTCCAAGAAAGAGCCAGCAACACGTCATTAGCTATTAAAAATCAATTAATCTTCCGAACTTACTTTGAAAGAAGATTACTTTTTTATGATGTTAAATACTTTTAATTTCAATAAAACTGTTCTCACTTCAGAAAAATGGAATATTTCCAACTTTTATATTGTTTTAGACTTATCTAGGTTCCTTGCGTAACTAATTATTGTAAATAGTTCACTGTATTACTTATTAGTTTAAAAAGATTTCTTTGTAAAATTAATTACACAAATTGAGAAGAAGACTGCTCTATGAAAGACTCTTTGTGTTATGCATTATAAATGAGACAAATCTTATTAATTGTCTGAAGATTCGTAATCTAATGTTTATATTTTAAATTCTTAACAATATACTTCAAGAATTTATGAAATTTCTTTGACAAATATTTTTTGAAAGCGTGATAAATGCATTTAACCAAGAAAAATAATATTAAACTAAAGTAATCCATGTAGATGGTCTTATATTAATGCTTTCATAAGCAGTAGAGAAATTTTATTTTACCTGTTATTGCTATTGTTTTATATATGTTTTAAAATGCATGTTTTTTTATTCAATAATTTTTCAGCTAGACATTAAAAAAGTTTCTCTTAAACCAATTTGCATTTATCAAAATTTAATATTTCTTAATAAAAGTAGTCCTTTATATTGAATAAATGTACTGTAAATTGTGAAATACTTTAAAGAAAACTAAACATTAAATTTTGAAATATATCTGTAGTTCCTTCTAGATAAAGAAAATCTGCTCCGTTTAAAATTCGATCTGACATGTAAGAGTAATAAAATCAAAACTCAGATTTATAAATCGCTTTGAAAGGAAAAAACAAATTGCATTTCTCAAAACAAAATAAAAATACTCTAAACATATCATTCATGTAATATTTAAGTGAAATGAAGTAAATAGACCGCATAGAGAAAGCACACACACAAACATATCAAATGTAAAGTGGGTTAACGGATAAAGAAGAAGCTTTATTCTTGTATTACATTACATTACTATTGCAAAATGAAAAATGGCACATGAAACTTTTCATGAAAAAATAAATAATCTATAATAATGTATATTGTAGATGCTTTAATTCAAAATCATAGCATTGTAGACATAGTTTTTATTCCAGTATGTTTCTAAAATTTTAGAGACTCATAATATGTTATTCCTTTAAACTACAGGTGTCTATTAAAAAAGTAATTATCCTTTCATAAGGATATATAGAGTCGCTGGGCATTTTATTTTGTTTTAAATATATCATTTGGTATTTGAGTAGCTTGTATTGAGAAAATAAGCTACAATTTGGCTCAAACAGGTATCATGCAATTAGTTTAAAATGTACGTAAAATCATGGTCTTGTGATTGCTCTTTTCTTATAAAATAAAAACTCAATAATGCATTTCAATTTTTCTCTCGTTATTTAGAAATAAAACTCGTTTTGAAAGTAAAACACAGTATTTAAATTTTTCTTTCTTTGCGCTCGCAATTTTTTTTTTAAATTAAGAGCATCTTTAAATCTTAATATATTATAGGACTCAATAATATTCAGGACTTTATTTATATTCATGCATGAAAGAATATATGATTAGAGAGAAAAAAAAATTCTTCTTCTTTTGTAACGTATTAGTGTGGCTCATTTTTATAAACCAAATGGTAAAAAAAAAATTGTCCATAATATGATAATAAAATGTAATTAAACATTAAACCCCTTTAAGATTTGTTTTATTGGAATAAGATTATGCAATTTATATAAACATATTGAAAAAAGTAAAAGTTTTATGAAGTTTTTCTTTATATTTCAATAGGTATAAAGCGCACGCACGCACGCACGCATGCACACACACACACACACACACACACACATATATATATATATATATATATAATATACGTGTTACAATACGTGACACAATTATTTAACATAACGATATATTCTCCTATCAGCTTCTTCAGAACGAGTGCCGCTTTCTCTTTTACAGCTTTAACGGACTCAAACTTTGTTCCCTTAATGCAGATTTCACTTTAGAAAACAGATAGAAGTCGCATAGCATAAGAACCGGCGGATAAGGCGGATAATCTAACGCAGGGATGCTGTACTTGGCTAGAAACCTCTTAAGAGACAATGCCTATGACTTGTCCTTCCACAATTCGGGACGTTTCCTCCTTATTCTTTCTCGGAATTCAGCAAGAAAGAGAATCTTATAATGTTGATTAATAGTTTGTTCTTCAGGAACTCAATGAAGGTAATCAATCCCGTGAATATCGAAAATAAAAACAATCGTTATTGCTTTGAATATTCATTTGCTCATTCGAGCTTTTTTAAGTTCTCGATGAAGATGGGATCTTCATGGAAGTGCATGGATTGGCACTTCGTTTTAGAATCAGAAGTAAAAACCCACGATTCGTCACACGTTATAATCATTTCCAATATGTTTTGGTCATTTTCAGTGGCATTCAAAGTGTCAGTATAAACATTTCGACGAGCTTCTTGCTTTTCAAACTTGAGAATTTTAAATGCCATTTGGCACACACTTTTTTGCACGCTAAAATTGTAATATAAAATTTGCCGTGAGGCTTCTTAATCATTTCTTACTGTCTCCGGAGTTGCCAGAATACTTAAACGATGGTCAGATCAAGCCAGGTTACTGATTTTTCCATTATTCGCATCCGTTTCTGACATGGAAAGACGACCCAGGCGTGAATTATCTTGAAACATCTTCTCGGCCAACATGAAAACAATTAATCTACTCAAAAACACGGTGCATGCGATAAACAATTATTACTATATACCTCTTTCAATAAATTATGTTCCAGTGGCAGATTTTCCTAGTTTAAATGTGAAATTTCACCAATTCTTTGCTCTATTGTTACAATTATTATTTTCCTGGTGAAGCAAAAAAAGGCTATACCGATTTGCTTATAGAAGCGAGATGCACTGCATTCAAAATAGAAGGCTACATGCTAAACAACAGTTGATCGCATACGTTCGGCGTATGCGTACTTCTTCTTCAGTGGTCTCAGTCTCATTATTCAATATCCACACCTTGTATATATATAAAGATAAAATAGTCATTTCCATAAAATACTAATTAGTGATGTCTCACTAAAAAAGTATACTATATATATTATTTTTAAAGTGTTTAGTTTTTACATTAGAGTATAAGAACCGTTTGTGAAAAATTGTTAATTAGGATACAATTCTTCATTAAGTTATTCTTAAAAATATATATATATATAATAATGTAATTTACCTTCATTACTATTGAGTGCAATTTATCCTTGTTATTATTAAGTGTAATTTATCTTTATTACTATGAAATTATAATGATTAACGTAATAAGACACAATTATTTAACATAACGCATTGTATTTTTTTCTTCTTTTGAATAGTAGGTATCTCATAATATATTTGAGTTATTTCAAAACAAAAATTCGTCGGTGAGGAAATTTGAGAGAAGTAATTTGAAAATTTCGTTATAGCTTGAACTTGAAAATTGCTTCTTAACTTAATTATTTTTTTCCTTTGAAATATTTTACAAATTAAATCAAATAATCTTTTGAGATACTTAATTTTAATATAATTATAGTGTATAAGTTGAGTAAAATATTACACTTTAACTATATATTACTCTTTTTCTTCTTCTTTAACTCATAATAATCTACCCAACGAAACATAAGCAAATATGTATGGAAGTAAAGCCTTTGGAATTTCTCAAGACACATATTTATATTTAAAGAATATAATTTTAAAAAAAAGCCTTAGTACTCAACAAATTTCCATAGGGAAATTACTTTTCCACAGAGAACTTCTAAAAATTCCAGAAAATCTATTCATCTTCAAGACATCTTAAATTATTAATAAGTTGCAATTCTTAACTATTTGTAGAATTTACAAGCAATCTGCTTAATTGTATTAAATTCACTTAAAATAAATTTTAACAAGTAATATTATTGATTAGAAAAATATATTGATAGTTAGTTGTATTCCATGGTCCCTTATTTTACATATTTCGGTCGAATAAGATATGAGGTAGCATTTTTGCTAACTTGTATTCCTTTCTCTCTTGGAGAAAAATTATTTTATTTCTTCGTTTTTCGAACATTCTCCTTTATATATTAAATTTTAATCTATATAAAAATAATTCTATACACTAATTTAAATAATACATTCTAAAATATGAAAAAGGCTTTACAGCATTAGTAAATTGACAGTTGTGGAATTCGATTGACATAATTATTGTATCTTATTTTATTTACATGGCGGCATTGCTAAATGTTACACGAATTCTTCTAATTCATTACATTTACATAGAAATAGCTTTATTGTTCGTCTAATCAGTAACATCTTTGAAAAAAAAAATACTCTTTACATTTGAGACAAACAATGGTTCAACGCCTTTACATCAAAGACTCAAATTACAATCCCGATGCAAGACAAGCAGTCAAAACATCACTATACATTACAGGAAAAAATTCGCCAACATGCATCGCGTGCGAAAACAGGAACCGCCTTGAACGATACCTGTCATCGCATCTCGATTCACGAATGAAATAGAAAAGTCGATGAATTCTCAGGAAAATAAAATAAAATACTCTGAAAAAGAATGAAAAAAAAAAAAAAAATATGCGCGCGCATGTCTTCTTTTTCACAAATTCTCTCTTTTATTTCAATATATCTTACGACCCGAGGCGTTTTTGATGTAGATGGTTTTTGGAATTGATACGTTTCAAGCGACAATATTTGGTATTGATCTTTTGGTATAGGGGTGGGGGACCTTTTCCAATGTCACGCGGGAGTGAAGAATAAGAGCTTTTTGTTCAAAGCACGACTGATCAGAATTTTAAGTCACGTGCCATTTATTTTTATTTATTTGAAAGCACATTTGAGGGCCGTGTGTGTATATATTGTGTATTATTTTGCGAGCAAAGGAATAACCAATGAAATATTTAGGCTTAGGAATCCGAGCTCCTCCAGCTCCGAGAGCTTTAGTTTAAATCAAAATGTTGCAGCAACGTGACGTGTTTTTGAAAAGCAGACGTGATATAAAAGAATCTTAGGGGAAATGGAATACGTAACCTTATAAGCGTCTTTTTTTTAAACTTCACTGTCTGGATTTACTTTGCTAACTTTTCTATGTGAGTCAGACAATTTGTTTCCTATTTTCTTTTTTCATATGTGAGGTAAAAAATTAAATTTATCGATTTCTGGTCAGTTAAGCCTTGTTAAAATTTGATGCTCAGTAGTCTTAATTAAGGAAAACCATTTTAATGATGTAAGCTAGTCTTATAAATGCTGTAACAGTTTAATAGGCATTATTTATTCCAAATGTAGTTTGACTTTGAAATATCCATTTAACTGTATATATATATATATATATATATATATATATATATATACGGCATATAAAAATTAAAATTGAAATTAGGAATAAAACTGCTAACAACTATTCGTCGCTACTTGATAACCAGCTTGCACGTTTATTACGAACTTGATCAAAAATGCTATTAGTAGATGTGTCAATATATCCAGCACAACTATCGGCTTTGATTCAAAGAAGAATTTCTTTCAGTATTAACTACCTCTGGTTTTTCTTTTATTGTTGCTGTTACATAGTTTGTTTGTTTGGTTTCTCAAGTTGCTTATGTAATTCTTGATATTCTGCTACACGAAACTTAAGATTACGTTGAAATATTACACATGCTTCTTTTGCCATCAAACAGCTGTGCCAATCAACCTTAAATGCTCGTTGGAAAAAAAAAATTGCCAGCATGCGTCTAATATGGAAGTATCGTAGAACAAAAATCAGCTATGTATTCTGAAATTATAACTCTATCAAATGCAGTTGGTGGCGAAAGTTTTAACGACATGCAGACGGCTGAAATCGAAGAATTGATGCTAGGGAATCCTTTGGATGAGGACGATTTGGTCGAATTTATGACAGATTATGATAATAAAGAAGTCGATCACACACACACATGACACATTCGATGGAGAACTTCAGCTATTAACAGTTGATTTAATCCGCGAGGACTTGAAATTGTAAGCTTCCCTCGTGCTTTCACAACATACAAATTTCTTTCACTGAGTTTAATATATATTTAAACATCACATGTGTCGTTCATACAAGTGTGGGCATAAACTGTCCGTCTTCTGATTACAGTGTCAAAATTAGAATTAAAAAAGATTTGTAGGGGGGGGATTCATGCAAGAACAAAAAATTCGTGTCAAAAAAATATCTTGGTGGCCCTGTCATTTCAAAATCGTGTGAAAAAGACCGTATATATATGTATGCATGCATGTATATATATATATATATATAATAAGTCTTATTTTCTTATGCGAAATCTTGGCGATGCAATTGTTCCAACTGACATGAATAAGGAGCATCCTGGGAAAGTTATGGTTGGTGTTGACTTGAAGTTGGAAGCAGTCATTAATAATAATTCATATTCATTTCATGGTTCTGAAGCATTTTTACCAATTGATGTTATCCCAGCCAAGTCGAAGAGCAGCGTCCATGTTGGAGTGGCTCTCACATCCAGACAAAAGAGGAAAGTTATTTTTAACTCGTGCTGACAGCTTATATAAGAGAAATGGAAACGGGAAAATTCCATAAACTTTTTTCTGTTTAAATGGGAGAAAAATGGGTTCGCGATGTTTTTACACGTGCACACCAAAAGAGAAAATAAGTATTTTAATAGTGAAAGAAAGGGTTTCCACTAAAGAAATTGAAATAAAATGAAAGATGATAAATTGATCATCACACATACAGACACACACACAGATATATATATATATATATATATATATATGAAAATTTGGAAAACCCTTTTTTTCATTCTTATGGAATTATTTTTACAAGGATACAGATGATTTTAAAATACTATTCTACATGAAATAAATATCTGTATTTCAAAAGCTGAATGACATTTATTAAATAAATATTGCATATATTTTCTTGTTTAGTCTTATATACAAAGGTTTGTGTACCAAAATTAAATGAATAGGTATAACTTCTTATTGTCTTTTTTTATAGTAGCTACAAACGTGTATTAATCATAAGATGAATCTGTACAATACAATCTTTTCCTATGTAAGCCAAGAATTGATCATTAAATTGATGGTTGAAGGGAATTCCGTAGAGCTAACACATTACAGCATCACTAATTTTCCACTAATGGCCTATAAAATCAAGATTATATAACCTCGAATTTATATCTTGAACAATATGTAATTAAAGAAAACATTTTAGGCTTTCTTCTTGTGATACCCGATCAGAAGTGTTCTATCCATAGTACACTAAAGTTGGTTGGTTGTTGAGAAATAACTGATATCTATTAAATTCATTATTTCTTATATTAAAAGTTATAATAGTTTTAAGTAGTTAATGCTTAATTCTTAAAGAAAAAAAATGAAAATTTTCTGAATAAAGGTAATTTTTTAAGGATTTTCTTGAATTTAATTTGGAGTAAGGCATTTTCATCGAAAGAAAATAATTACGGAAATCTCAACAGCAAAATTGATTGCTTGTACTTAACAAATTAAAATTTCTGATTATAGTATACATACATATAAAGTTTTTATTTTCTTAAGAAAAAAAGGGCAATGTCTAAACACATTTTTTACATAGAATTTATGCTCTATTTTGCTATCTTTTTAAAATTATTTATGTTCTTATCTTCTAACTTATAATTAACTGTGTTGTTTTATATCATTATTTCAGGTTTTGAAAAAGTATTTCAAAACGTATTTGCGATCCCAAGACTCAAATTAATGAATTGCTTCAGATTGCAACAGAATAAAGAACATATTTACATTCATATTTAAGTGAAATTGCAATACGACAGAACATGTATTTATTTACAAAAATCGTTTATATTAGTCTCAGAAATAGTATTCTACATTTCACTACTTACTCCCAAAAACAGCTTTATTTTTTACACTATGTTCTGCAACATCTCTATTGCTGAAACAATGTTTAAATCACAATTAGGTTATAAATAAAGTTAAGCTTTCTCTCATCACATCAATCGATCTCTTTGCGTACAATATTTACGCCTCGCAGAAAGCTGGTGACAGTTCCATCACATTACGTACCCGTAAATAAACTTCATTTTGACCTACTGTGTTACATGCTTGGAACTTTCTCTGTGTTAGCTGAAAGAGAAATCGTTGTAGAAAGGCGAAAAGCAAACATCATCTAACGATTTGTCACGAGTACATACAGAAACAGTCCCCCCTTTCCAAAAGGAGATATCAAGAGCATTGTGGGAAAGTTCCGGGCTGTTGACAAGCGGCGTACTATTATACCAGTTGGCAAGAGAAGTAACATATCGAAAATCACGCCTCAGAATTCCGGGGGGTTTCAGGGAGGCAAACAATGGCATAAGTCACCACGAATATAATTAGAATATTTTGTTCTTTTGTCTGTGCTTCATTTCTTATTGGAAGAAAAATTTTGTCAAAATATATACATTTTTATGGAAATGGAAAATTTATAATGACTATTATGAGAAAGAATTCAGCAAAAATAGGGCATAATAGAAAACTATAAGACATTGTACTTATTATTCCTCGTTTAAGTAAAATAACAGTCATTATTGTTCTATATTCTCATAAATTAATCAACTATGCAACTTAATTGAATGTTTTTTCTGATTTCTAATGTAAGAGAAATTGTTCTATGCAATCTATTTCTTATTTTTAACTGTCCACTTACTTTTGGATGATTTTATTCTGTTCTCGTTATTATACTTCGTTCAGAAAGCAAATGTTTATTTCTCTATTTGGATAATGTTAATATGCAAAACAATGAAAAATAATATTAATCTTGAATGTAGGGTAAAAGATTTTGATGCTTTAAATTATACTACTTTTCATAGGGAATAATCACCAACCATTTTAAATGTGTATGATGAATTTAATTTTGAATGCAACGACTTCATAGGATAATTTTTAACAACACGAATTATGTAGAGAAACTTGTGAAATCTTAACTAATTTAAAAAAAAAAGCTATTTGAATATTATATTTATTTTAATTTAAGTTTACACATTAATTTCATTTGATAATCTTTTAATCGATTTTTGATAAATAAAGTGGTTGTAATCTGAGTATGTCTTATGAGAATTTTGAATAAAAGGAAGAATTTACGAATCACGCGAATATTGCAAATTAAATCCAAATTCTATATTTTAATGAAAAATATAATTAAAAAGTTAAAGTTTGTTAGTTTTTTCAATTGAAAAATAGACGTTAAAATAAAAATTCTTCCAAAATGGTTAATATCTTAATGATTAGAACATTTGGATCAATGAAGTTTATGAAAGTTAATGAAATATTTTTAAAAAAAATAAATAAATAGTTTACTTTTGAATGAAATAATTATTTTTGTTTTAACTAAAGAAAATAAAATGTTGCTTCTTAAAGGTTTTATAATTCAATTTTCTATACAATAAAATACATATTACCACTTAAAATTATGAAATAGGATATTTGGCTTGTAATATTTAAATTGAAAATAATTATTTCTAAATTTATTGACTAACTAACATTGTGAACCTTTTTAGGACGAGAATTACTCACAAATGGAAAATGAAGCTTATCATCTTGATTACATGTCTAAGAATATGCATTTATTTAAATATTTTAGCATGTATATGCAATGAAATAAAATTCTATGTGATATTCAAAAATTTAATCAAATTTCGAAATGTATAATATTAAAATGCTCATATACTGCTCCTTTTCATGTTTCATTCATGATAATGTATGTAAATTTGATTATAATAATTCATTTAGTTCGGTACTCGTAAAATTAAATTATGTAAATGAATAAATTTCGAATAGAATTTTCAGATGAAATGAAATACATATATATTTGAAGGTTTTTGGAGAATAAACTGTTTTTTAAAAAACAAAAACAAAAAATTACCCTATGTTTAAATGAATTCAAATTTCTATATTCCATTTTGATAAATGAATTACAAATGTTCACATGCATATACTTTCCTTTAAAATGAACATATATCATTATAAATGTTTTTCACTTTTCCTGCATATTTTTCTTGATTATTTCCTCCGAAATTTATAAATCTATTTTGAAGGCTTCTATAAAATCGTTTTGTAATTCTATTAAACCAATTTTTTTCACATCCGGAAAATTTAGATTGTAATGAAACTTTTCACTCACTGCTTACTTATCAAATATTTTTTAGAAAATAAGTAGAATCCACGAGTAGCTTCGAAAAGTTATAATTTATTTTCGTAATTATTTGCATTAACTAACCAAATTTTATAAAAACGTAATTAATAAAATGTATGTGTTATTATTTTTCTATTTAAATTTGTGTCATCTCTAAAAATATATAAACTACTCATTCAAAAACTAATCCCTCTTTAGTAATATTCAATCATAAATACTGCACTGCTAAGCATTTCTAGAGAAATTATATATAATTTAATTTCACCTAATAACTTTCACAAAAGCTACGCATTCAAAGCGTGTAACACATATCTCTATCAAACTCCCAATTCAACCGCTACATATCGAATTCAAACACAATCCAAAAGCTTCAATTCACAATGTCTAATATTGTGAAATCCCTAATAATGCAACGGTAATATGACTCGAACCACTTTTATGAGGAACAACACTAGCCCCCTCCCCCTCTGTCAACAGTCCACGTTATAATGGACATCTCGTGACATCACCAGCTGTCCAGTCCTATCCGTTTACCAGACTCGCATTATAGGTGTTGCTGCGATGCCACATGAACAGAACAGGAAAGTGAGACGGACAGTTGCACTTAATTTGAACCATCCCAGTCGACTGGGGTCACTCTAGTTCCTGCGTCATAATCTGGCATCAACCTTGCAAATGCGTGCCCTATTGATAAATGAGGAAATTTCGTGCCATAGGGTCTGTAACTCTGTTTACCGTCGTATCATTCGATTCGTGTTATGATGTTTGCGCTTCTAGAATTGTAGTCCTTTGTACAATTGTGGTGTCACTGTCTGGAGGCAGTGTGGAAATATTGTTTCATCCAGGAGTTAATGATTGTCTAATGTGTAACTATTTTGGGGCAGAAAATGCATTTTTAAATATTTGTGCATGTCTTAAAGTTATTAGATATGTTCATGAAATAGTTTGGAACGTTTGTGAATTATTTAAATTTTATTTCATGCTTTGAAATATAAGGTCATTAACAGTTTAGTATACAATAATGTTATACATTCAGTGATATATTGTATCATTAAATGTATCATGTATCTTTTTCAAATTATTATCCAGTATTCTAAAATTTTGTGAATAAAAATAAGTGAAAGTGAACCCCAAATTATTTATTCTCTTTTTAATTTTCTATTCGTTTGCAACTCAATCGTTTTTTTCCCTTTCAAATTACAGCTCTGTACTAATTGAGACATGACTGTGTTCAGCCACTTTCTACAGGTTGAGCAGATCAAAAAGTTTTCTGTTGATTCGAACAGATTATTAATTTCACTTTGAATTATGGTACTCAATAAGAATTGGACGAGCGTTTTACCTTTAAGACTATCATTATCATCGTTTTATTTTATCGTTATTGTTTATTTACTATCATTCTGATATCCAATATATTTTTTTTAAAATTATTTGCATCTTATTGCTGAAAAGAATCAGTTTTTACGTTTTATTTATTTTAATTAATATAATTACAAATAAAAATAACCTAATTTTAAAATACGGATCACGAAATTATAAATTTCGCAGTTAATTTTTTCAACCGACTTTTAAGGTTGTTGTTTGTAAGTAGAAATGATTAATAAGAAACGTAGATTTCAATGTGAAAAGTTGATAAATTTAAAGAGAATAAATTTGAATTGTCTTTGTTCTCTTCGAGTTTTTTCTAGAACGACTAGAAAATCCTGAACCAAGTGAAAACTTGAAGATAAAAGAGAATCTGTATTAAATCAGAGAAGCAAGAAACTGAACTTAAATCACCTACCGAATCCTTTCATTCTTTTTCAAGACGGTTTGTTGGTCGAATATTTTCGTTTGCTGAATCCGAAATCCGTCTTACAAATATATGGGATATCGAGTGTTGGGTCGAATATCGATTTACTTGGTAATACCCGCCAATCGAAGACGTTTTCAAAAACGGCTTTAAGTGTGCTTTTTTCAAAGCTGTTTTGAACTCCTATTCTGATGTCGGCTTCGTCCTTCTTGAACGTATGTTATCGACAGGTAGCTTACGTCAGAGTTCGGCTAAAGCTTTCTTGCATTCAGATGTTCCACAGAATACGGTCTGGAAGTCAAACATTCAAAAATAGGGAAGAAAAGATTCCTATTTTATATCAAAGGCTTATTTCTTATTCTGAATTTTAGATTTCTCTTTCCTTAGCTTTAAAATCTTAAATAAACGTAACTATTATTTTCAGTGAAATTGAATAAGATTAAAAAACATATTGTAGTATTTAAATTTGAAATATCATTGCTACTTGGCTCAGTTTCAAATAAGTGTTTTTAATGTATCAAAAATTGAATCTGAAAATATAATTTTAAAATGTAACTACAGTAAGTGCTCTTTAATCCGATATGTTCGGGACCACAGTCGTACCAGATTAGAGATATCGGAATATCGAATATATAGTTGCATCGAGGATATCAAAAATGAATCACTTTAGAATAATAATTAAAAGATTAAAACATATATGTAATGTGCTTAAGCACATTCTAAATCTAAGTAGATAGCATAGATATCCGACTAAATATTTTCTGCAATTCTTGCAGCAACAAAATTAAATTTAAGCATTGAAAATTAATTTAGCTGAATATTCTTGCGTTGATAAGAAAACAGAATATTAAATAAAATTGATACAGTACAATGATATTTAAAATAAATAATAGCAAGCTATTCTAGTCACAAGCTACTCTAGTCGCTTGTTTGTTTCATTGGTGCATGAAGAAAACTTGCTGGACTTCGAGAACATTTTACTGTACAGTATACTGTACATACACAGTTGTAAAAATCTGAAAACGGGATGTGAAGCACGCTAGAAAACAAGAAACATTATATTGAAATGAAAACTGACAGTTATGATAAACACTGGGTGAAACTGTGTGGAGAACTAGCGGTTATATCAGCAAATTTCCAAATCCAAAGAAAAAATTTCAGAAGCGAACTGTTCCATCGGTGCCTTGTTATTGAACCATTGAATGCCTGATTAAACTGAGATTTCTGTACCAAGCTTTAACAGTTGCTTTATATGTGCTTTGATACAAGTTGGTGCAAAAGAAAACGGAACTTTATTTTACTATTTAATAACTGAAGAAGACAAACTGGACAAATAAATTGATTGAAAAGAATTGAGTCCATTTTCAGTGTTTTATTCACGACTACACATCGGCAAGAAGATCATGAATCTGACAATCAGACAGTCTTCTGCACAGTAGAATTCGAATTATAAAATCACAATTTTTAAAAATATTTTAACTCATTATAATTACTGAACCAGTTATTATAAAAACAGTAAAAATTAATAGAATTAATAATAAAAATATTATACTAATATAAATAAAAAAAAACATTAGACTAAAGTAATTAGTATATAATTTCACCTTACAGAATCACACGCTATCTGCTAGAAAGTCAAGTTCTTGTATATGAAATATTTGACATTGTCTAGGGCGTAATGTGATGATATGATACCATCAATATATACCATGCAACACTGATAACCCAAAATAAATTACAACATGTATCATATCTTTGTAAATGATGTTTCGATAAAGAAATATGCCTTGCAGATTTCATTGGCCTTTCATAAATACAGACCGAAGAAAGTGATATTTTTTTGCCAGTTCTTAAGTAATAACCTTCATATTTTTTATCAAGAATAAAATAGAAACTGTTTCAGCTTGTTTTTATTTTTGATTTCGATGTAACATGGTAGAATTATTTTTAAGGAAGATGTTATAATTTATTTGAAATATACTCCCGATTTAATTCTAATACAATAGTAATGTTAAATAAATGTATTGTAAATTTTATTGAAAGCTACTTAACAATTAAACATGAAGGGGATTAAGGAAGCTCTTTAAAACACTTCAAATATTATTTCTTTATATAAGTAAAATGAATTCAAAGTCATTGTAATAAGTAGAGTCAGAAAAAAAGCTGCAATATATATTCTAATAATAATAATAATATGTTTTTTTTAAATAAGTTAAGTGACAAAATATAAGATCACATAGGACATCGCAACATTAAATTATGTATGGTTTAGAAATTCTGTTATTCTAGTTATTTCAACTTTCGTGTAAAAGGATAATGAATAATAGATATCCGGAGAGAAACAACAGGTATGTGCAATATATCAAGTAAACATAAAACTTTATAAAAATCTAGAAACTTTTATTTGTTTCGTTGTTCCAAACAAAAGCTCGTTTATCGTTTTCATATTATTATTGCAAGTCATATTAATATTGCAAGTACAAACAAATATACAAATATATTAACAGCTTCTTGCAAAGCTAAGGATTACGAATAGCTTTCTTATTAGTGTACACACACAGATATATATATACATACATGTATTTATATACATGTATAGTATATATACATGTATGTGCATATATATACATGTATATACATATGTGTATATACATACACAGCATATACATGTGAGCAGTGGAGAGTATAGAGAAATATATACATGTATGTATATATTATATATTTGTTTTTTTGAAAAGAAATTGTTTTGCACATTTTGTATGATTTAAGGGAAACGTATTTTGATCTAGCATTATTTTAAGTAAGAAAATATGTCTACATTAGTTGAATTAATTATCCTACTTACATGAATGCTTTGGAAAATATAATTTATTTCTTCAATTCTTTCAAGACATATTTAATTTATATTTTTCTAATTTTATGAAAAACATGCTTATAGCTGACAGCTCTCAGATGGTTATTCATTGTTGTAATTTGTATATGTGTAATAGAAAGAGAATCAGAAAGTCAGCCTTAGGATGAGATGTAGCAAAAAATCCGCCTCTGAAAATTTTTATTTTTTTAAATTAAATTAATTTTTCTCTAAATTTTAAATTTTTAGTTACAATTGATTGTTTATTTACCTTATTTAAGATAAGATGTAAAATTTATCGTAAAAATAAGATAACATATTGTTTTTAAATCTCAATATAAATCAAAATTAAAATGAAATCATTCCAAATTAAATTTATTGAAATCGTTTTCTTAATGAAATCAATATACCTCGCTGACTGTTGCCTTCCAGAATCACAATTTTATAAATTTTACTATCTGTTATTAAAAATGTCTTATCTAAATTTTATTCTATTCTTGAAATTTAATTTAAAGTTGTAAGTGTTCTAATTAGTTTACGTAAATCTAAAAAATAAATGTTTAATGATTTAAAATAATGTAAAAAAATGAAAATACTATTAACGAATTTTCTGTACATATTTACGAAAACTTAATGTATTTTATACAACTCAATTAGAATACTGCATAAAATTATTTTGTTTCTTGCTTATACCAGATTGTACGAGTACTTTACGTATATATACAAATCAATACATTTTTTAATGTAATATGTTTGATGGATTAAAAATTATAATTCTTTTTTCCATGTGATTTAAAAAAGATTTATAATTTTTAAATATTATGTAATTATATTTACAAATTAATGTAATTAAGCACCACATTTTTTCCCATTAAAATATTTTTTTGTTTTGAAACGTTTTTAAAAAGAATGGACAGACGTCTTATGTCAATTTATCTCTAAACGACATCCCAAACTAGTTTTTCCTGTAATTTCAGGATATAGATCACCTGTATAAATACATTTCAATGAGCAGTGCCAGATATTCAAACAAACCAACCTCTATCAGAGTTATTACGCTATCACTAAAAAGCCAAATTAATGTAACCAATCAATATTGCATTAGTAACATTTGCGCAATATAAAGGTCTTTCTTTGTGACAGTTAAAATAGCCTTTTCGATATCGCTTCGATTGTATTGTTGAAGTACTAATTGATTAAACGCTGTATTATTACATATTAATTTATTACAAATTGTTCGACAGAAGCGAGATATTTTTATTCCTTTTAGACAATTTTAATCTGTTTGAGGAGGGCTCATTCAAATTGAAGACATTCGTTCATTATTATATAGGGAAATGAATAATATTCAATGACAATTTATATTCTCAATAGCCACCGAATTCAAATTGATATAGAGAAGTTAGACTAATTTCACTTGTCAGCTAAATATACAAATCTAGATTTAGTATATGAAGTTTTAAAATAGGTTAATATAAATCGAAAAACTAAAATCGTTATATTTAAAATTTATTTTTCCGTTTAAATTGAATCAAATTTATCTAAAGAATGCTTACCCATTAAGAGGAAAGTAAAATTTTATATTTGGATTTTAATAAATGCTATAAGCAACTAGGAACGTAACTAATTTAAATTTTAAATTGAAGCTTCATTTTAGAATTCAAATGATGCGGATTTGAATTCGAGAATTTTAAGAGTAAAATAATAAATTACAATCAACAGAAATGGAAATGAAAATGAAATAAAGGAAAAATACGTTAAAATAATTGTATTTCTTAATCAGAAACTTTGAGTAGTAATTTTAAAAAGAGATGAGCAATACGTAACTGAACGAAGCACAAT